>JAADVT010000234.1:0-37405 GCA_023335895.1 Pythium rishiriense
CATGGCGGCGACCATGCATGGCGGCGAGTACGCCGGGTGGATCTACAAGGAAGGGAGCTTCATGAAGAGCTGGAAGAAGCGGTTCATGGTGCTGCGTGGCAAGCAGCTCACGTACTACGACACGGAGCGGCTCACGCCGCGCGTCAAGGAGAAGGGCTCGTTCCAGGTCATCACGGTCGAGCTGAGCTCGGACATCCAGAACGGACTGCTGGTCCACGGCCGTGGCGGGCGCGTGCTCAAGCTGTACACCGACTCGGCCGAGAACACGACGGGCTGGTACCACGCGATCATGGACGCCACGGGCGCCGGCAACGGGCTCGGCGGGCTTGCCAGCATGAGCCTGAGCGACCGCTCGAGCAGCCACTTTTCCCTCCCGGGCGACAGCGTCGACCTCGACGACGCGCTCGACCAGCCCGACCTCGTGGGCCGCCTGAGCTCGCTGCCGCTCGACGACGCGCACGTGCAGCACTCGGGCTGGCTCCGCAAAGAGGGCATGCGCGTCAAGAGCTGGAAGAAGCGCTGGTTCACGCTGCGCGGCGACACGCTGTCGTACTTTGACTCGGCCGACACGGGCAGCAGCGCCAAGGGCTACGGCCACGTGCGCGCGGTCGAGGTCAACGGCGAAAAGCCCAACTCGCTCGACATCCGGTTCGAGAGCGGCCGCATCCTGCGGGTCGCGGCCGAGTCGCCGCGCAGCATGCAGGACTGGCTGCTCAAGCTCAGCGACGCCATCGAGGCCGCGCGCGACGAAAACAACAACGCCCGCCAGAGCCTCGTCGTGCGCCAGAACATGCGCGCGTCCATCTCGGGCCCGCCGCCGGTCCACCGCGGCTCGATCCTGAGCAACAACAACGCGCCGCTCGGGCGCCACTCGATTGCCGACCCGACCATGAACCAACCGCCGCCCGTGCGGCCATCGATCGCCAATATGAAGGGCTATGGGCGCCCCGCGGACCCGCTCGAGCGCCGGCGGTCGTCCAACGACTCGTACAACCACACGCACATCTCGGCGCAATCCTCCACACTTTCGTCCAACCAGTCGGGCGAATTCTTCGATGACGACGACGACGAGTACGGCAGCGATAGCGACGGCGACTGGATCTAGACGTTTGGGCACGCGGTCACCCCCGATTTGATACCAGCGCCGTGTGTGTTCTCGCTCGAACTGAACGGGAACAACAGAAACAATAATCGCGAGGTGCTGACTACCGCAACGACCTCCCAGTCTTGATGACGCCACCCCCTGGTGGTGGTGGTCAAGGCTGGCAGCGTTCACGAAGTTGCCTCGCTCGAGCCGTGGAATTCGAATTCGCGGATGACGCGACAATAGGAATGCCAGTAGACGAACGGGCACGAATTCGCTTCAGCCCAGCTTAGGAACACAGCAAAGTAGATTCGAAAGCGACCCATGTAGACTCACTTAATTTGATAAGCACCTACCTACCTTCACCTTGACGCCACGTAAATCTTGCATAGCACACCATTACTCAAGTGATTTGATTAGATGGATCTTCGATTGCGTTCGGCCAGGGCCACTGTCAGCGCTAAAGTTTGTTTGCGGGCACCGGAAAGTACTGGCGTATCTTCGTCTTCTCCTCGCTATTCTTGCCACCTGGGTCAGATCAATTCTCTTCCTGCAAAAATAGGGCCGCTTTCCCCGCAATGTTTCCCGGTCTTGGGCTCTGAAAGTTATTCTCAGCACTCTGACCCTCCCTTGACCCTGCCTGATGCACAGCCCGTCGGACGCAACTTCTCTACACTGAATCAGTTCCCGGGCAAGGTTGCGAGGAGCATTCGCCCTTCGAGCACCAACCCGCTTCGAGCTGTCCGATCGTGAGAGAGACATCATTTACGTGGAAGGCGATTCAAGATGGGAGCTGGTGCGTCGACGGTTGTGACGCCGCGCACAGCGTCCCAGCCGCATATCGCGCCGCTCGACGCCGACACAGAGGTTGCCATCTTCACCATGATCCATCGCGAATACGACCAAATGACTGGAGACGACCTTGGGGACGAAATCATCTTCGAACGCATGAAGCAGATTTGCTACAAGGCGTACGTGAACGACCCAACAAGGCCGAACGCAGGTCAGCTTAATCGACTTCATTTTCGACGCTCGTCCGACCCCCATCGCAAAAAGCGTGAGGCTGTGTACTCCAAGGGTCTCGTAAGTGATGGATCGTTGCTATGCACCCATTTTTTGGCGGCTCTCCGGGGTCTAAAACCGTGTGTCGCTTGGCTTGGTCGATAGGACGTGGCAAATGGAAGCAGTATGGGGCTCACCAAAAGGATGTCCGAGAGCAAAACCGAGGAGACAGCGCAACTCTTGAAAACGGCATTGCAGTCGGTGCTCTTCTCAGGCTCAAGTGATGATGATCTTGATAAAGTACGAGAGATATCGAGGGGGCAATCTTGGAGATAACTCGCTGGCTGGTGGTGCTCACTTAGTACCTTTGCACGCAGGTACTTTTCGTGATGAAGCGCCTTCGAGCTGCACCAGATGATGTAATCATTAAGCAAGGTGACTCGGGCGACAAATTCTACGTGATCCAAAGCGGCACTCTCGAGGTCTCCGTCAACACAAACGTCGTCGGATCATTAACAAACGGAGATCATTTCGGTGAGTTGGCCTTGATTTACGACGCACCACGAGCGGCGACGATCAAGGCCACAACCGATGCAGTTCTTTGGACGCTTGATCGAGACGAGTTCCGACTGGTACGACCGTATATGATTTCCATCCTTGGTCGTTGTTACTGATGGCGTCAATACGTTGGTACAGATTCAAGCAACCTCGTCAAACGACTCGCTCGTCAAACGAGCGAAATGGCTTCGGCAAGTTGAAATCTTGGCGAGTCTATCGCAGCGCCAGCTCGCACTTCTTGCAGGTGTTCTGAAGGCCGTGACGTTTGAGGATAACGAACGAATCATCCGGCAAGGAGATGTTGGTGATACATTCTACATCGTCGAGGAGGGGACTGTGTCTTGTCAGCTCGAACCATTCGGACCCCGTGAAGATCGATCTGGAACCGAAATTGCTTGCTTTGGCCCCGGCGACTACTTCGGCGAAATGGCACTGCTCAGTGATATGCCGCGAAATGCCAGCATCTACACAAAAGGGCCAGTCAAGTGTTTGAGCCTTGGGCGACAGGAATTCGACACCATGCTTGGTCCGTTGACAGACGTGCTTGACAGAAACAGTCGCATCCGGATTCTTCGCTCCTTGCCATCGCTCGCAAACCGATCAATAGAGTACATGGAACATCTCGTCTCGCAGCTGGAGATCAAAGCCTTCCAAGACAACCAGTGTATCTTCCGAGCAAATGATGTGGCGACGGCGTTCTACATCGTCAAGTCTGGATGCGTAAAACTGATCACCAAGAAGAAAGATCCAACCACAGGGCAGCTCGTCACTCACGACGTGCTCCTCAAAGCCAACGACACATTTGGCGACGAAGCATTCACACAGTCTGGAAACTACTCGAGCACGGCTGTTTCGTGTGGTCGGTCACAGTGCCACCGCCTCAAGGTATCCTCGTTGCACCGTTCTGGGTCTAGACAATTCACGCAGCGCGTGAGCTTGGCGGATCGTGGGTTCAAAAAGTACACGTCGCTGACGTTGGAGGACATCGAAGTGGTACGTTTGTGACCCGTACAATACCCTGGTTCGCCATGTGTCAATGCTGACGTTTTCTCTCTATGCCATGACAGGGTGGTGTGCTTGGTGAGGGTTCGTTCGGGAAGGTTGTTCTGGTTCACACGCGCATCGACGATGAGAAGAAGCAGCCCATGGCGCTTAAGATCATGGCGAAGTCTCACATCATCGAGTCAGACCAGCAAGTGCAAGTCATGCGAGAGAAGCAAGCTCTCATGACCTTGCCAAATCACCCATTCTTGGTCGAACTATATGCGACGTACCAAGACCAGAACAATCTGTACATGCTGATGGAGCTTGTCCAAGGCGGCGAGCTGTTCACACTTCTCCACAACGAGGAATTCATCGAGACGGTCGATGAGGCATCCGTGCGGTTCTACTCGGCGAATGTCATCCTGGGCTTGCAACACATGCACAAGTACGACTTTGCGTACCGCGACCTCAAGCCCGAGAACTTGCTCATCACCAAGGAAGGGTACCTGAAATTCGTCGACTTTGGCTTCGCCAAAAAGGTGCCGTTCACGGTCGTCAACAGCGACGGCGTCGAGGAGCTCCACTCGCGCACGTACACGCTGTGCGGCACGCTCGAGTACCTCGCGCCGGAATTTGTGCTGAACACGGGCCACGATCTGGCCGTCGACTATTGTACGTTGGTGCCTTCCTTTCCCCTTGTTTTATAGCGACACAACGTCGATCTCCTGACTGCTTGTTGTGCTTGGATTCCACAGGGGCGCTCGGTATCTTGATCTACGAGATGCTGGTCGGGTACACGCCGTTCGGCACGGGCGACGGCGACACGACGCAGCTCTTCCGCAACATTGCCATGGTGCGCACGGGCGCCAACCAGGTCGACTTCCCGTTCCACTTGCTGGAGAACTGCCCCATGGCGTGCGACCTCGTCAAGCGGCTGCTCCAGGGCGACCCGGCCAAGCGCATCGGCGTCGGCATCAACGGCGACCAGGACCTGCGCCAGCACGCGTGGTTCAGTAAGGTCGAGTGGGACAAGCTCTTCGCGCGCGCGCTCGAGCCGCCGTACGTGCCGCCGATCGCGGGCGCCGACGACATCTCGCTCTTCGAGGGCGAGATCGGGAACCGCGCCAAGGACAAGCCCTTCGACGGCAAGGGCGACGAGTTCTTCGTCGGCTTCTAGCGCGCAGAGACCATCATCCCCATAGTAGTACACTCGGTTTCCCTTTTGTTTTTTTCCCGCAACTTTTCCGCCCCAATATGATGATACGGCGTTTTGATTGGCGGAAAAAAAGTCAAGTTGAATCTCGATCTTTTCCGCCAATCAAACCACCGCGAGCGAAGGCCCCTCCTTTTTGTTGGTGATGGATCGGCCCCCACACTGTGTGTGTGTGGTGGAAGGATCGCTCATTTCCCCCCACCCGGAAACCAGCTCGCTCCCTCCCCACATGACCATGTCCAAGGCCCTGTTCCGCCTGCGCATGCTGCAGCGCCACGCCGGGGCGCCGGCGCGCCCGGTGGCGTCGTTCTCGACCAAGGCGCGCGACGACTTTGCCGACATTTTGTACGGCCAGGACACGGGCGTGCGCACGGTCCAGTGGAACCGTCCGGACAAGCTCAACGCGCTGACGCTGCCCATGGTCCACCACCTGACCAAGCGCCTCCAGAAGATCGAGGCCAACGAGACCGTCAACGCCGTGGTCTTCTCGGGCGTCGGCGGCAAGGCCTTTTGCGCCGGCGGCGACGTCAAGGCCGTCGCCGACCTCGTCAAGGACCCGGCCACGCGCCACCTCGCGACCGACTTTTTCCGCTACGAGTACCGCCTCAACTACCTGCTCGCGACGACCGAGAAGCCCATCATCTCGTTCCTCAACGGTGTGACCATGGGCGGCGGCGTCGGCCTCTCGATGCACGGCAAGTTTGTCGTCGCGACTGAGAAGACGCTCTTCGCCATGCCCGAGACCGCGCTCGGCTTTGTGCCGGACGTCGGCGCCTCGTACTTGCTGCCGCGCCTTGGCCGCAAGATCACTGAGGGCGAGAACTACGAGGCCGACGTCCCCAAGTCGCGCGCGCTCGCGGGCCAAGGTCTGGGCACCTACCTCGCGCTCACGGGCGACCGCCTCAAGGGCACCGAGGTGATCGCGTTCGGCCTCGCGACCCACTACCTCCTGACCGACGAGTACGAGACGCTCGTGCACCACCTCACGGGACTCGAGTTTGCGCCCGAAGTGCCGCAGGAAGAGCGCGACGAGATCATCCACGAGGCCATCTCCGAGCTCGAGACCGACGAAGCGTTCGCCGAGATCGACCCTGGTGCGTTTTCTATTTTGTCTGATTGTTTGTGTTCCTTTACTAAAGTGGGTTGTGTCGGCAGCGTACTACGAGGTCGTTGAGAGCGTCTTTGGTGCGCACAACGAGGATGACACCCTCGAGGGTATCATGCAGCGTCTGGAGGTGCGACCAAAGCTATATCTTTCCCCTATCATCATGACGCGACGTATCTTGCTAACGAACGCCTTCTCTTTGCGCGTACCCATTTTTTGCAGAAGGTGAACAACGAGTGGTCCCAGAAGACGCTCGCGACCCTCCAGAAGATGTCCCCGCTCGCGCTCAAGGTCACGCTCGAGCAGATGCGCCAGGGTGCTGTCAAGAACGTCGCCGAATGCTTCCAGATGGAGTACCGCTTGGCCTCGCGTCTCACTGCCCGCCCGGACTTTGTCGAGGGTGTCCGCTCAGTGCTTGTGGACAAGGACCGTAACCCGAAGTGGGAGATCACGGAATTCTCGGCCGTCACGCCTGAGCTTGTCAAGTCGTTCTTCGAGCCGCTGCCTGAGGACCAGGAGCTTGTGCTCTACTCGAGCAAGGATAACTAGACGGTACGAATCTC
This sequence comes from Pythium rishiriense, assembly GCA_023335895.1. Classification (NCBI taxonomy): domain Eukaryota; phylum Oomycota; class Peronosporomycetes; order Pythiales; family Pythiaceae; genus Pythium; species Pythium rishiriense. The sequence goes on from JAADVT010000234.1 coordinate 6,510, forward strand.
TTTTTTCTGTCTGTGTTCCTCCTCTTCGAGGGGTTGGCTACAAGGCGTCTACGGTGACCCGGCTGCGCCGTCCAGATATCCAGGCAGGCACTAGGAATGAAGAAAACATGTATCTATTTGCCCGCCCACTCAGCCTCTCACAATGACGGACCCGCTACTCGGATGGCGTGACGCTCACGGCACACCTCATTGATTTCTTTATTTTGGAACTCTTCTGCGGGGTATTATGCTGACCTGGTCGGTCCAGCAGCGTGTGTCGCAGGCCTAGTATGCTGCTCGAACGTATTTATAGGGATATGTGCCGAGAGAGACTGACTACAGCGCAGACGCAGGCATCGACTGTGGATGACCCCGCGGAGGTCACTTTTTCCCCCGCGATCATGCTCTCGCCCGACTCCTTCACTCGCACCCACAGGCGCCATGTTACCGATGTCGTCCGCGTCGCGCTCGAGCGTAGGGGCATGATCGGTTTTATCGAGACCCACGAGGGCATGACCCTGCTGGAGGCCCGGCAGCTCATTTGGGAGAATGTTGAAAACGCGCCGTGCGATTTCCAGTTCGTGCTCGATGACGGCGTCCCCGTGAGCGCGCGACAGGAAAGCACACAACGTGTGTTGCAGTTCTACCCGTGTATCAAGATTCGCGAATGCAAAAAGCCAACGTCCCCGGTTTCACGCCAGAGCGCCACTTCGCCAAGCTCACTAGGTATCACAGAAGGCACTGCCCCCCGAAGCAACAGCTCAACCGAAAAGATTTCGGTATGGACGGCATCAGGTGATGAATTCACTGCGTGGATCTCGGAGGAATACACCTTCCAACAACTACGGCGCGACGCTGCAAGGTACTGGAACTTGCCCGCAGGCCAAGTCGTGCTGACGGACCGTGATGGCTGTCTTTGGCCCGAACAGGCCAAAATCCTTGCGGTTATGGGCGTTGACGAACTTCTTGAGCGCAAGATCGTTCTCGAAAGCAAGGCCGGCGGGACGGACTTTTCGGGGAATCCCAAGGCACGATCAGTGTCATCACTGGCACGGACAATGGCCGTGGCTCCCACTCGACGGAGATCCTCTATGGACTCCTCAGCGTCACCACTACGTACCTCGACAAACTGGCAAGACGTTTTGATGGGCTCCGCTCCGCCCGACGAGTCAACCAATCCCGTCGAAGAATTGTGGCGCGTTTTCACGTACTACTGCGTGAATGGAGATAGTCTGGACCTCGAGTGTATTCGCGCGCACCAGTTCAACCGACTGCTTCGGGATGCCCAGGTGCTCGGTGCTGCAGTGACACCGGCGATGGCCGACATTATCTACACATCGGAAACAAAAGGAAAACCGCAGGCTTCGGGCAAAATGAATTTTGACGAGTTTCTCAACGCCCTCGTCAAAATCGCGCTCGCACGCCACCGCAAGTCCTCAAACAAACTGCTCCAGCGAAGCGTGGACACGGCCGAGGAAGATGAGCTTTTCCAGCGGCTTGTGGGCGAGTGTATCCTACCGCGCGCGGCTCGCTGGCCCACGCACTCGTGGGAGTTGCAGACGCAGCAATTACGAACCCCCGAGATGGTGGGCTTTATCTCCAAGTTTCTCGACCCCCTTCTGGATATTTACGCGTTCTATGCCAAGAGCCACCTGCTCAACGCAAGCTCTGGTGTGAAAGAGTTCCACATGGCCTACACCGACTACCAGCGCTTTGTTACCGATTTCGCTCTGGCCAATTTGCAAATCTCGAGTGTCGAGGCCGCCCAAGTGTTTGTCGCTGCCTGCGCCAGCTCACCGATCCATAGTACGCTCGGTAGTGATGACTGTGAGAGCGTTCTGCCATCCCCGCGGTCTCTTTTGCCTGGCCATTCCAAGGATGTGGACGACAACTTTGACATATTGTCGTGTTCTTCGTCGTCTTCAACTGCACCGGCCATGGTGGCGTCAGCATTTCTCAAGCTCACGCAGTCTGCCGAGGGCGTTGTGTTGTACCTCTCGCCCGCGGCCCAGGTGGGGCGATTATGCATGAGCTTTTCAGCATTCTTGGACGCGCTTGGGCGGCTTGGGCTTGTCGCGTTTGCCAAGACCAAGGCTGGGAAGCTCCACGCACTGCAGTCCGTCAAGGCTGTGTTCCACCACTTGAGCCGGGGGCTCACACGGTCGCGTGTTCTCGACATCGTGGCCAACCATGGCTCGGCATCAATCCACTCGGGCCGATTTTACTCTGGCTCGGTCGCGTTCAACAACAAGTTCCTTGATATGTGGCGCTACGAGGGCTCACCAGACTACCTCGCCGTTGGAGCTGGTGCTTCTGGTGGCGAAGCTGGTGGTGTAGATCTGGCTACCACGACGATGAACCGCGAAGTCGCAACAGTAACCAGTCCTGTCGCTGGTAGGAAGGCGACCACAGCGCCGAACCTCCCGTTGAGCCCTTCTAAGCGCCTCACATCGTCAGCGGCATTGTTTGACGAGCGTATTGTTACAAACGGTGCCGGCCGCGGTCGTGAGGCGCTCGACCGGCTCGTGCGCAACGCATTCATCCGGAATGCCGTGGCCGCCACGGCTGCTGGGACGACATGTTCGACTACAACCGGTGGCTCTACAGTCGGAGTCGCTGTGTCTGAAGATAAAGAGGACTGTATTACGCCTGCCAGTCTGCCTCGAGATGCCACAACAGGAACGACCGAGTGTGCTAGCGTCAAGCCCTCGCATCCCCCACCTGCGTCCAAACTGTCGGGTGACGCGAAGTCTACCACTGTGGAAGGAGGGATGTCAGCGCAACTGCTGAGTGACGACGCCCAGCAGCCGACCGCATCGGATCCAGCGATCGCCAAGCAGCCACCACTGCGGTCGTACCTGAGCGGCGGGGTCCCCCTCCATCCGAACGACGAGCGCACACTCTTTGAAAGTATCTTACTGAAGGGCGGCGTGTTCAAGAAATACGGCCAGTGGGGGAACCCACACCGGCGCTTCGTGTGGTGTGGAAAAGAGTTCGACGGGGTCTTCTGGCGGCCCATCAACAAGAAGCACAGCCTCAGCAAGGACGGCCTCGCCGTTGCGAGCCTCGTGACCGTACTGCCGGGCAACTCCCACAGAACGCGGTATGCGTTCATGAAGCACCTCTCAGACGGTGAGTGTTGGCAGTGAAGCTCTATTTTGTTCGATGAAAAGCTCATCTTTGTTGCCTAAACAGAGAAATCGCTCAGTCGGTGCTTTTCCCTCGTGGCCGAGGACCGGCGACTCGACCTTGAGGCCGACTCGGAGGCATCGCGGGACCTCTGGATGCAGGCGCTCCAGTTTCTAATTCGGAACCAGCGACCACGAGTGGCCGCCACATGAACGGTGCGACGTAGGGGCAGTCATGACGCACACACGGGGAATAAATCAAACCGAGTGTGCTTGGTGTTTTATTTAATTTCTTTTCATTTTGACAATTGCTCACACCTTCAGTGTATTCCGGTCGGACGCTCGACGAGTGTTTGTGGCTATCGGCTGCAGAGAGGCGACCAGAGCACGGAACAACTCGGTCCGAGCCGGCGTCGCGCGCGTCAGCTCGCGCCGCAGTAGTGCCAGCGAGTACACACCGTCGCGTGGGAAGGCATAGACCTGCCTTTGAGTTCGGGCCTGGAGCCCCGTGACTTCGAGTCGACACTGATCAGCTCGGCAGGCGCTGTCGTTTGGGACGAGAAAGCGCACGACGCAGAACTGGCGGCGCCGCGCGACCTCGACGCTCACACCAAAGCGCACGAGGCAGGAACGAGGCGCGTCTTGTGGGTTTGAAAAGCCGACTGGCGGTTCTAGTACGCTCGTGGAGACGAGGGTACGAGTGGACGCCCTCTTCGGAAGCTGGCCGTCCCGGATACTGCGGCTGAACTCGCGAGGCTCGAAAAACGCCACGACCTCTGGTGGTATCCCCCACGGCGGGTTCGCTCCCAGAGAAACTACGAGCGCTGGGATTTTGACGGCATCGATGGCCTTCGCGAACGCGAGATCGAGCTCACTGAGCGTCGAGACGACACGGATGAGACCACCCACAAGCGCTGTGATCTGGGGTGTTGGTGGGAGAGGTTGCTGCGTGTAATGCCGTAGTATGTGCGTGGTCGCACTGCTGAGACCAATGTCCCCCGACGGTAGTAAAACGCCCACGCAGTGATCACGAGCTGTGCACAGTGTCGAAAAGACCTCGAGACACGCGCTCGCGACACCTACGTGCTTGTAATGGCGCGCCATTGTGGACACAACGCCCCGCACAGCGTGGGAAGCGACCAACACCGTCGCACAGGCCGGAAATGCGGGCACAATCAGACGATGGAGCACCTCGAGCAGCGCCACGAGCACGTTGGGTGTCGCACTGTGTGCGTCCCGCAGCCGTGCCCACCGCGCGAGGCAGTCACACTTGTGGATTGCTACGTGGACTGACTGTTTGCCGTCGAGTTGACTCGCTAGCTCCTTGAGAACACGTACGCGGCTGGAATCCGACTCGAGTGACTCTACAAGCTGCAGCAACGCCGCCACGACGGTCTTCACGTCGGCGAGCTGTCGCATTAAACTGCCGCTGGACGCATCTGACGGGGCAATGTGCTGGAACAACAGCGTGAACACGGCCGACGCCAGCTCGCTCGTGGAAGAATCGACCAGCGAGACGGAGACGCCTGCCATCACCTTCAGCATATACGCCGCGACGCCACACTCTACCAGATCCTCACGCTGCACGTTTCCTGCGTCGCACTCGAACCCCCATGTGGCGAGTTGTCCAGTGATTTCCGCGCGCTGCGTGGCCGTCTCGAGCCGCTGCAGTTCGTGGTTTATCTGTAGCCGCGCGAGTTGGCGCTTCCATTTTGTGACAGCCAGCGGCGTCGGCTCGACGAGCCATGCGTACACGGCGTCGCAGCGCTTCATGGCCTCGCGTGCCTCCACGAATCGCTTCTCATCGGCCAAGCGTTTCGAGTCGGTCAACAGTGTTTTGGTCTGTCCCCGCACTTTATCCGCGAAATAGTCGTCGACGTTGGCAAAACAGCGGTCAAGATCGTCGTGTGAGCGGCCCAAATCTCGCAGTGGCGCCTTCATGCCACAAGATTAGACATGTTACTCTCAGATTCGAGAAAATATCTCCTTACCTGTTCCCAGGCGTCCGAGGGCCCGGAAAGTGACAGCAAGATCTGGCTGCCTTGGTACGAGGGCGACGCGCGGAACGCCGCGTACTGGTCGCTCGCAGAGCGCGCGGTCTCGATCGCGGCGCTGATGTCGCCTCCATCAAACAGCCGCGTCGCCTGGTGCAACTTGACCTCGGCAGCCACACGGTGGCGAATCGCCGGGATACAATCCGCGCTGGTCCGATTGCAAACGCCGGTGAGCCAAGAATCACGTAGCTGGTATTTGATTCTCGCCACCACGTACCGTTTATCTCGCGCTCGTCGGTATGCGTGTTCGGCTTTATCGAGCAGCTCCTGCACCGCTCTTTCGTCGAGACCGGTGGCGGCGCTGGAACGAAGCACCCCGGTGGCTTGCTGCATGAGCGCGTTCGCGACAAGCCGCTGGTGCTTGCGCTCGCGCTCCTCTTGCTGGACGAGCGCCTTGAGATCGGCCTCGCACACGTCCAGGTACGCGAGCAACTCGGCATCGAATTGTCTCTCGGCGTCGCTTCTCTTCTTGGGGTCACGAGAATCGCCACGCTCCACAAGCGAGAGCAGCTGCTCCATGATGGCTTCGACTTGTTTGAGATCTCGTGCGCCCACCGCGACGCCCATCAGGTTTCGTAGCCGGTCGACCTCGGTCCGAAGGTGGGTAAGGATGTTAACATGGGGCTTGATAGGCGACGGCGGTGGTGGGAGTAGTTTCTCTGTGTTGTGTGGAACGAGTGGGACGAGCTTGTGCACGTGGTGTGGGCGCTTACTGGCGACCGGTGACGCGTTGTGGCGTTTGCTTGCCGCCACCGGACCAGTTGTGTCGCTTGTCTTCATGTGTGGCAGCCAACAACAGATCGTCTGTCTCGCAACCGTTTGGACGCCGTGTCAACGAGTAGACTGACGAGCAAATGAGTCGCGGAATCTGTATTTTTGGGGGGCACTGATTGTCTATGTGGGGGTCGCTTATCTTTCAAAGTGGCCGTCAAAGCCCACGAAGCCGGCCATGAGGAACGCGTGGAAGAAGGGCTTCTTCTCGATCTTCGAGCACCAGTTCCACGCGCTCGTGAGGCGACCGTCGATGCACGAGCCGGCGTCGAAAAAGTTGTCAGCGCCGCTACCGTCAAAGCCGTGCTTAAAAAAGTCGCACAAGATGGTCTTTTGAAGCTGCTCAACCCCGCCAAAATCCGCAATGTAGGCGCTCGTATCGCGGTGAGACGCCATCGCGACGATCTCGTCCAGGGTGTTGACGATCGGGCTGAGAATGCGGGACGTCTGTGTGTACTTGTCAATGAACATGAGCGCGTTGGGCACGTTGTGGTCGCCCAAGTGGATCACCGACGAACCGACCCAGCGTGCACGGATCTGCTGGGTCTGGTGGAGCACCTTGTGCGCGAGCGCCGAGGTCTTGGGCGCGTACTGCACGCGGTTCAGGCCCTGGCCCGTGTCGCGCAGGCGGTACGACGAGCCGAGCAGCAAGTCCTCCTCGACGGCCCACCACAGGCGCAGCATCGTCGTCGTAAAGTTGCGCCAGAGCAGCAGTGACTGGAGCACGTACTCGTACTGGCTCGCGTGGCTGTGGCTCAGGCGCGCGCCGTTCTTGCCGGCGCGGATCTCGAGGCTGAAGTTGGGCTCGGCCTTGTCGGGCGAGAAAAACTTTTCGAGGTACTCGATCATGCGCACGATCGGGGTACGGTTCGACACGAGATAGCTCTGGCTGTCGTCAATGGACGCGAGCACGAGCCGGATGTCGTCGGCCGAGAGCGAGGCCGACGCGTAGTCGCGCACGAGCTCGTCGATGGCGCGCTGCTTGGCCGCGCGCGAGGCCTCGTCGGCGTGGGTCGCCGCGACCTGCGTGGCCGTGAGGCAGCGCCGGTCGCGCAGCAGATCCAGCGCGTGGCGCTTGGCCAGGAACGACTTGACCGTGCGGATCGGGCGCACGCAGGAAAAGCCCATGTAGCCCTGGATCTCGCGCATGTTGGCGTCCTGGAGCATGTAGATCATCTTGCCATAGTTGTTGCGCATGCGTTCTGTGTGATGCAGACAGTCAACACGTCAGTTCCTCGCCGTCAAGGGCTGTGGTCCCCCCTTCGATACTTCACAGAAACGTACCGGGGTTCATGATCTTGTACCGGCGGCCGATCTCAAAGACCTCGCGGAAGAACGCGGCGTTCTCGTCAAACTTGGAGTTGTGCACGAGGCGCTTGCCCTTGCGGAAGTCCGTGGCCACCATCATGCCCGAGAGCGTGCTAAAGACCTCGCTCAGCTCCTGAATCACGCGCTTGACCGGCGAGCGGTACGACAGCACGTCCACCTTGTCCGTGTACTCGCTCACGTTCAGCGACGCGTCCAACAAATTGAACAGCGCGCGCTCGTCCGCCGACAGGCGCAGCGGGATGTACGCGGCGTCACGCAGCAGCGGCGACTCGGCGTCCGTCATCAACGCCTCCATCTCGTCGTCGTCGTCGTCCTCCTCCTCCTCCTCTTCTTCCTCTTCGTTATCCGCCACTGCATCGCTCTCCGCCTTACCGTTCTCCACTCGTTCCACAGCTGCTGGAGCGAGTGGCACGGCGTCCGCGTGGCCATTCTCCATGGGCGCCGGAGGAGGCATTGTTGTCGCCGGCGGAGCGGACGCAGAGACGGCGGAGGAGGTGGCGGAGGGGACCCCCAGCGGCGTGGTCGCGTGGGCGCGCCGCGAGCCGGCGCGGTGCTGCGCCTGGAAGCACAGCTCGCAGTAATCGTCCGCGCACTGCTCACAGCGGAGCGCGGCCTCCGTGTCCTCGCACTCGACGCACACGCGCAGCGCCATGGTCTCGTCCTCCACGGCCATCTATCTATCACTCCAGGTCAGATCGTTATGCGTGGAGCAGCCCTGGAGGGAAAAAACCGCCCATTGGGGATTTGTTACTTTGTGGCACAAATATGTCACAAAATGGAAGGACCTCGCGGAACTGACAACTCATGGGTCACGCGAGCAGCTGGAAACGGGTTTGGACCCGCCAAAAAGGGGGTCTAAACCCGAAAAACTGTCTTTTTCCTCCCCTCCAAGGCCGCCGACTCGCGACGTCAGGTCACGCGCCGCCCGCAAGCACAGGGAAGGAAGAACGACAGATAACCATGGGTGCGTCGCGGAGAATGATCCGGGGGGAACAGCGGAGCGGGGAGGAGCGAAGGGGAGAACAAGAACAAGGGGACGGGGGAGGGGGCTAAAGGTCCTCCCCTCCGCTCCCGCGTGGCTCCGTGCGCGGATCCACGGCTCCCCCCTCCTCTGGGTTTTGGGAGGATATCGCTGGGAGAAGGGGACTGACTCATCGCGTGTGTGTGCTGTAGCGGAAGACGACGTGGAGCCGATCGCGCTCCTCCGGGAGGAGACCAAGAGCGACGAAGTCGAGACGCGCATCAAGGCTATGCGTCGCCTTAAGACGGTCGCGCAGGCGCTGGGCGTCGAGCGCACGCGCTCGGATCTCATGGAGCTCCTGCGTGGTGCGTGCAATATTAACCCATAGAGGAGCGGAGCGGACGCGAATTGACCGTCTCTGTGTGGACCGTCGTAGGGGTGACGGAGGACGAGGACGAAGTGCTCGTGGCGCTCGCCGAGGAGCTGGGCGGCTTTGTGGAGCTCGTGGGCGGTCCGCAGCACGCCGGCGTGCTGGTCGAGCCGCTCGAGGTGCTCGCGGGCGTGGAGGAGACCGTCGTGCGCGACCGCGTACGTGTTGCGAGGAGGACGAGCGGAGGAGGAGGAGGAGACCACGACTGACTCTTTTGGATTTTTGTGTGTGCCACGCCCCCAGGCCGTCGACTCGCTGCTCAAGGTCGTGGCCGTGCTGCCGTCGGCGGGCGACACGTTCGCGCCGCTCATGAAGCGCCTCGCCGAGGGCGACTGGTTCACGTCGCGGGTCTCGGCCTGCTCGCTGTTCCACGCCGTGTACCCGAACGTCGCGGACGCCGCGCGTCGCAAGGAGCTGCGCGAGTGAGTACCACGACCGGAGACCGTGGCGGAGCGTGGGTCCGGAATACGAACTAACGTGTGGTTTTCGGTACACAGCTCGTTCCAGTTGCTCAGTAACGACGACACGCCCATGGTGCGCCGTGCCGCGGCGGCCAACATTGGCGTACGTAGATCTAACCGGAGCAGCTGAAGGGGGTGGAGATTTGACGGTCCGATGGCGTGTGTAGAAATTCGCGGCGACCGTCGAGAAAGAGCACCTGTCGACGCTCATCCTGCCGCTCTTCAAGGCGCTCACGGCCGACGACCAGGACAGCGTGCGCCTGCTCGCGATCGAGAGCTCGGCCGCGATCGCCAAGCTGCTCACGCCCGAGGACAACACGCAGCACGTGCTGCCGATCGTCCGCGCGTCGGTCGAGGACCGCTCGTGGCGCGTGCGCTTCAGCATCGCCAAGGACTTTTTCCCGGTGCGTCGCCGTGTGGGACCGCTTTTGATGGCATGCAAAAAAAGGAACTGACGAGTGGGAACATGGACGGACAGCTCTCGGAGGCCATGGGCTCGCACATCACCGAGTCGGAGCTCGTGAGCTGCTTCTCCAACCTGCTCCAGGATAGCGAGGCCGAAGTGCGCGCGGCGTCGGCCAAGAACATCGCGGGCTACATCAAGATCGTCAAGAACGAAGTCTTCTCGAACGAACTCCTGCCGCTGCTGTCGACGCTGGCGCAGGACACCGCGCCCACCGTTCGTGGTACGTTGCCGACTGTGTCTCTCCGTAGGCGACGGACATCACACTGACCACGGGTGTCTCTTTTGTAGCTGCCGTTTCGATCGCGTGCATGGAGCTCGCGCCCGGACTCGGCGAGTCGGCCTCGAAGTCCACGCTGTCACCGCTGCTGCTCATGTTCTTGCGTGACGAAGTTGTGGACGTGCGCCTCAACATCCTCAAGCGTCTCAACTTGCTCGCGCCGTGGATGCAGTCGTTCGAGGGACTGCTGCTCCCGGCTATCGCCGACTTGGCGCGCGACTTGCAGTGGCGCGTGCGCGAGGCCGTGATCCTGTCGATCCCGTCCATTGCCGGCAGCCTCGTACGTTGCGACTCGTCATCGTGAGCTGACTTGCCGCTCAAATACTCACGGTGTTGTGTGTGTTCATTCACTGGTGTTCAGGGCAACTCGTACTTCCAGGAGCACTTGCTTGAGATCTACATTTCGGCGTTCAAGGACATGGTGAGCGAGGTGCGCCTCAGTGCTACGAAGATCTTGCCGGAGCTCCTCGTGAGCGTGGGCAGTGACAACATTCTCCAGAACGTGGTCCCGGCGCTCACGCAGATCTTCGACAAGTCGACGATCTACCAGGAGCGTGTGAACGTGCTTCACGCAATCAAGCAGCTCGCGTCGGACAAGGCGTCGAGCGAGCTGCTCAGCGCCTTGATGGCGCTCGCCGTGCGGGGCGCGCGTGACAAGATCCCGAACGTCAAGTTCGTGGCGTCGATCACGCTCGAACAGTTATGTAAATACGCCGATAGTGCCGTCGTCGCGAGCCAAGTCAGGTACGTTGCATCGCCTTAAATGTCGTGGTGAGATTTGGATCACTGTGCTGACAACTAAATTTTTGCTTTGACCACCACAGACCGTGTCTGACGGAGCTCGTGAACGACTCGGATAGTGATGTCAAGTACTACGCGAGCCTGGCGTTGGACTCTGTGCAGGCCTAGAGGCGCGGTCGCGCTCCCCACCAACGAACGCGCCACCCGCCGGTTTCTCTAGAGTATTAGTCATTGCATCGCACAGCGGATCGAGCCGTCTCGTTCCCCGTGTCCGACGTACGCCCCACTTACCTCCCACTCGCAGCGTATCCAGGGAGGAAAGATTGACGGCGTCGGTGCTGGTCTCTCCCTCTTTTCCTCTTCCCCCTCCACCACGATGGGGAATGAACGGGAGGCAAGCCACTGAGGATATTTTTTTTAGTATAAAAACACCCTTGAGGAAAAGAGAGTCTATTTGGATTTTCGATCGCCCACGTTCTGTTTGTCCGCGTTCAGGATCTATCTACTGGATCGTCGGCAGCACGAGACTCTCCATGAAGTAGCGGTGCCAGCGGTCGTCGGCCGTGAGCTCCGGGTGGAAGGCCGTCACAAGAATGTTCGCCTGGTTGAGAAGGAGGACGGGGTTACCATCATTCCGACGACAGGAGAAAGGGTACATCCAGCCAAGACTCACCTTGCGCGCGGCGATGATGACGTCGGTGGGGTCGGACCCGTCCGCGGGCTGCGCGCAGTGCATGCGCGAGAGCACCTCGATGTTCTCGCCGACCGAGATGATGGCGGGCGCGCGGATGAAGACGGCGTTGTACGGGTGGTCGTTGAACCCGGGCGGGCCCTCGACGTCCATCTCGAAGCTCCGCACCTGCGCGCCAAAAAAGTTGCGCGACACCTCGACGTCCATGCCGCCGACGAGAGTCTGGCCGCCCTGCCATTGTCAAACACCCGACAAAATCAACCGTCGCGTGAGTGGTGCACACGACACCAATCCATCGTGAGTAGAAACAAGGAACCAACCTCTTTGGCGTGCTTGGCCGACTGCGCGAGCATGATCATGCCGGCGCACGTGCCCCAGATCGGGCGCTTGTTGGCGACCCACTCGCGGAGCGGCTCGAGCAGGCCCCAGCGCTCGGCGACCTTGCCGATGGTCGTGGACTCACCGCCGGGCAGCACGAGCGCGTCGGCGCCGGCGAGCTCAGCCGGCAGGCGCACGGCGTACGCGTGGACCTTGAACTCGGCGCCAAGCGGCGGCAGCTTGTTGAGCATGTCGATGTGCTCCTGGAACGCGCCCTGCAGCGCCAGCACGCCCACGCGGATCTCCTCGCGGGCCATTTTTTGTGGGTGGGGGAAGTCGGGTCGTGTCGCGAGGCAAATGGAGAAATGGCCATCGAACGGTGCCGTCGTGTTCGTCTGCGAAAACAGAATTGACAAAATGTGGCTACAGTGATTGCGTTGCTCATCATGGGCCATACCTCAACCGAACTTAGGAGGAGCTCCATTGTGAGCCGTACCTAAGTGCGCGCGTGTATACTAGTATACACATCTCTCCCCTTTCCTGAACGTCGCATCCAACCTCGCATGGCGAGATGGCGTCCGAGGCGCACCTCCGCGCGCAGTATGAGGTGCGTGGTGCGGGCGACGCACCGCCTCTGTGACGCGCGCTGTCTCACTCTCTCTATGTATGTATAGGCCGTTCTGAAGGAGAACAAGCAGCTCAAGCACAGCGTCGAGAAGCTCGAGACCGAGAACCGCGACCTCAAGCGCTCGGTCTACGAGCTCACGCTCAAGTCCGTAGTCCCCCACCGCGTGCGCTGCCACGCCCCGCGCGCTCGTAACGCCGTGTGTCTATATGTGCCGTAGGCTCGACTCGGTCCAGAACGCCAGCAGCGCCGGCGTCGCGCCGTTCCAGGTCGGCGAGCTGCTGTCGTCGACGCCCGCCCACGACGACGCGCTGGGCAAGGGCGCGCTGCTGCTGGGCGACGCGGGCGACTACGCCGACGGCGCCGCCGACGCCGAGGGCCGCGTGCTGTTTGAGAAGTCGGCGCTCCGCGCCCACTCGGGCGCCGTGTACACGGCCAAGTTTTCGCCGTGCGGGCGCCTGCTCGCGTCCGGCGCGCTCGACACCAAGGTGCTGCTCTGGGACGTGACGACCAAGTTCAACCAGCAGCAGCTCGCGGCGCTCGCGCAGCACAGCCAGCTCGTGATCGACGTGGGCTGGGCCAACGACAGCGCCGCGCTCGTGTCGGCGTCGTACGACCACACGGTCAAGCGCTGGGACGTCGAGAAGAGTCAGCTCGCGCACAGCGCCGAGCTGCCCGGGCTCGTGCAGTGCGTGGCGTTCAACGTGGCCGACAACAACCAGTGCTTTGCCGGCACGAGCAAGGGCGCCGTCCACTTGGTGGACCCGCGCGCCGACGCGGCGCCGCGCGCGTGGCAGAACGGCGCCATGGTCAACTCGCTCCACGTCGCACCCGACGGCCAGTACGTCATCACGGGCGACAGCAAAGGGCTCATCAAGACCTGGGACGTGCGCATGGACGCGTGTCTCGAGGGCATCACCAAGGAGAACGACCCGGGCCGCCACGCGATCTCGCACCTCCACGTGTCGCCGCCCGTGGACGGCCGCCGCGGCGACGACGACGGCCGGTTCCTCGCGGTTAACAGCTACGACAACATGCTACGCGTGTATGACCGCCGCTCCAAGCTCATCGGCAGCTCGGTGGGCCACGACCAGATGCAGCTCTCGTTCTTTGTCACGGGCCACAAGAACAAGAACTGGCCCATCAAGAGCTCGTTCTTCCGTGGCGACGGTTACAAGTACAAGCTCCAGCTGCCGGCGAACCGCCACGCGCAGCGCAAGCTCACGGACGGCGACGGCGAGGACTTCCAGGACAGGTAAACGCCACGGACGGTCGAGTCACCAATGATGCCTGGTATAAACTCATGTAATGTGTGTCTGCGTTGTAGCGACCGCAGCGACGCGGCACAGGAGACGCTGCTGCTGGCGACGGGCAGCGCCGACAACAAGATCTACCTCCACGACGTGAGCCTCAAGCAGCGCGCGAACGCGCGGCCGTCGCCGTTCTTGGTCCAGAAGATCGACGCCCACAGCGACCGCGTCTACTGCGTCGACTTCCACCCGACCGAGCCCATCCTGGCCTCGGCCTCGGCCGACTTTTCAGTCAAGATCTGGCTCCCGCGCGCGCCGACGCGGCTCGCCAAGGGCAAGGCATAAATACCGCTGTACGACCCACGAACAAACCAAACAAACCAAAGCAAATCGAATTGTACTCTGGATGCCATCCATCTACGACGCCAGCAGCACGCGCTTGCGGCGCTTCTTCTCGTTGGCCTTGGCCTCGAGGTCTTCCTGCTCTTTGACGCTGACCTTGCGGCCGGCGCGGTCCATCCAGCCGCTCGCGCGCGACTGCCAGCTCTTTTCGCGCGCGCGGAGCACGTTCATGGCCTCTTTGCGCAGGCTCAGCACGCGGTGCTGGGCGAGCGCCTTGCGGCTCTGGATCGCGCTCTCGGCCAGCGACAGCTTGCGCTCGAACGCGTCCCGCTTTTGCTTCTCCTTGTCGGCGGCAACGCGCGCGAGCTTCTCGAGCTCGGCCGTGCGGTCGTCCTCCATACTCGCGAGGTACGACCGGTGCTCATTCACGAGCGTCGGCGTGAGCGCGCCCTCGTCGCGGGCCTGCCGCTGGATCTCGGCAAACTCGGTCTCCTTTTGCTTGCGCAGCCCGAGGAGCTCGGCCTCGCGCATCTCGAGCCGCCGCGCGGCCTCGGCCTTTTCCGTGGCCATGATCTGCTCGAACGCCGCGACCTCGGCGGCTGTGGCCTCGCGCTTGTCCTTCTCAAACGCCTCCATGTCCCGCTCGACTTGGCGGACTTTTTTCTCCATCTCCTGGTCGTACTTGGCCTGCTCCTCGCTCAGCTCGTGGCCCTCGTCCAGCAGCTTGACGCCGTCGAGCCGCAGGTCCTTGCCAAAGAACCAGTCGTCCACTTCCTGGATCTTGCCGCACATGGCCTCGACGTTGGCGCGCAGCTCGAGCGCGAGCGCGCGGAACACGGCGTACCGCGCGTCCCGCGCGAGCCAGACCCACCGCAGCGCGAGCGCGCGCGAGGCCTCATTGAGCTGGAGCTTCCAGTGGAGCGACGGGTCCTCGTCGTCCGAGTCGACGTGCTCCTTCTTGCCCTTGCGGCCCTTCTTGGCACGCATCTTCTTGGCGTACGCCTCCATCTCGCGCTTGGCGTGCTCACGCGGGAACACGCCGCCGAGCCGCTGGCGTGCGGCCATCAGCCACTTGGTCAACACGCGGCCCTCGATCGAGAGCCGCGCCACGACCACGGGCTCAAATTGGACGTCGTCGTCCTCGTCGGACGAGAACTCGTCGCCGCGGAACTTGCCACGCGCGCCCGCGGTCGGTGCCTTGACCGCGCGCGCGAGCCGGCGCTGCTCGAGCGCCGAGAGACACACGTTACACTGCGTGAGGTACGTCGCGTGCTTGCGGAAGTAGGCCTTCCACAGGTCGGCGTCGAGCTCGGTCTCGCCGTACTCGTCCTCAAAGCCCTGGATCAGTCGGTCGATCGCCGTGTGGTCCTGGGCCGTGCCGTCGGCGCTCGCGAGGTCGACGTGCATCGAGTACCCGCCGTCCTCGCTCTTCTGGCAAACCTCGCACGCTGCCTGCTTGTTGTTGGCGATGATGCCCGCGACGAGCTTGGCGAACGTGCGTCGCTTGCGGGCCCGCGCGAGCCAGTAGAGCGCGAGGTCCTTGGACGCGCCGTCCACGGGCACGTTGGACCAGTTGCGCCGCATTTTCTCGAGCTCGTCCTCCGAGTCGGACGAAATGTCGGACCGATCGCCCTGGAGCCGCCGGCCCTCGCCCATGTTCATGAGCTCGTGGTAAATGTCGCGCACGTACTCGACGTTCGGACGCCCGTCGCTGCCGACGGCCTGGAGCGTGCGCGGCGTGAACAGCTCGACGAGATGCTGGAGCACCCACGGGCGGTTGCGCTCCATGAACCGGTGGCGGAAGCGCTCCGAGTTGAGCGCCTGGAGCTCGAGCCGCTCGCGCTCGAGGTCCTTCTGGCGACCGGCGCCCAGCGCGAGCTTGGCCGCGAGCTCTTCGTCCAGCGTGCCGTCGAGCTTGGTCTGCTTCCAGATGCCGAGCCGCTCGCCGGCGTAGAGGCACGCGGCCTCGATCCCACGCGCGACACACGCGATGATGATCGCGACCACGAGCGTGAGCACGTCGCCGAACGGCGAGTACTGGTACCGCAAGAAAATGGTCGTGCCAAACATGGCCAGCAGCATGCCGAACGCGTAGAGCGAGACGAGAAAGTAAAACTGGGAGCTAAAGCACATCATGTCGACGGCCTGGAACGCCGGGTGGATGCTCTCGTCGCGCGTGGCCTGGCTCATTTGCCAGCGGTGCTCGCGCGTCGCGAAGCGGTGCTTCTGGTACGACACGTACTCGTAGATCTTCCAGCCGTGGACAAGCTCGAGCGTGTTGAGCTGGAACACGCCCATGACGAAATTGCTCGGGATGATGAACAGCGCGTACAGCGAGTAGTAGAGCAGGTCGGTACGCTTGACGCCGTACAGCGCCGGCATCTGCGTGTCGGCGCTGAACACGACCTGGAACAGCAACACGATCGGTGCCAGCACCAGCTCCGTGAACACGACGCTGTACCCGGCTACGCCTTCGAGCACCGACTCGACGCCCGCGACCTGGTTGTCGATCTTTTCGCACACGCGGCGCCACTCGGCCTCGGCCTGGGCCTTCTGCTCCCGGGTACGGCGGCGCCGCTTCTGGAACTTGCGCTTGATCATGAGCCGCCACTTGGGCCAAAGCCCCCAGAGATGGCGCAGCAACGGCGCAAGGTATAGCCGCTCCATGATCACAAAGCTCAGGTTCACAAAGTAGAAGAACGTGAACCCGATAAAGTCCGCCGAGCCCATGGCGATCATGCTCTCGGTCGCGGATAACACGACCACAAACGGGAGCACCAGCAGCTTCTCATGGAGAACAGTCTCGATGGCGATCTCGACGACGTTGCGCAGCACCTTGAAGAGAAACAGGAACCCGTAGATATTGGCCGTGAACATGGACGAGTACGAAAACTCCCAGATCAGGAGCAGCATGCTCATGAAGCCGCCCGTCGTGAGCATGAGATTGCCGCGCTTCCAGCGACGAGGGTCCCAGAATTCATTCTCCTCGCCTTCCTCTTCCGCCTCTTCGCCCTTGAGCTCGACCTCATACGGGTCTTTCGGCGCCGCCGACATTTCCTTGTAGGCGTTGTCTTCAAACTGTTGGTCCATCGACTCGGGGACCAACAGCTTCGCACCCAACACGAGCATGTACGCCCCAGCCGTGAGCAGGCTCACCCCGATTCGACCTTTTTTGTACTTTGTCAGGCGCTCGTCGTTCAGTGACACCTGGTCGAGCCAATCGCCCACGATGCCCTCGAACGAGACCGCGTTTGGGTTTGTCAGGGGCGCTGAGGAAGAGAACACGTACCACCACGTATAGATGAACATACACATGACAGCCACGGGCACGAACGCGAGCGTGACTCCGACAGACGGTGGTATGGCGATATTACGAAGCAGGATCTTCATGCGGAACTTGGGTGGCTTCTTCATCTTTGTGAATAACCGGTTGATGATGTATATGATCATCTGCGATGTACGACAGCCGTGTGTGAGGATCACTTATCATGGGAGAGAAACAGAAAGTGTACGTACCCCAAGAATGACGCTGAGCAGTCCCACGAGCGTGAAGAAACCGAGGTACACATCGACCGTGAACTGGAATAGGTTCATGAGCTCGAACCAGTCCAGTGGAATCCATGAGACTTGCAGTTGGTACACATTCGAGGCGATCTTGTCGGTCGCTTTGCTGATCGTACAAGGCGAGATGCCTTTTTTCGCCATCTTCGCAATGATATCGGTGGAGCGAGACACGGTACAGAGCCGGCCGAAATTGATGAAGGCCTCGACAAGCCGCTTGCGACCTTGCTCCATCTGGTAGTAGCTCAAGTTGAGGTACACTTCCTGTGGCACGGCGAGCTCGAGACCGCCGTCATCTCCAACTGAACACCACAAAAACACATTGGTCAGCGATGTGTCCAAGACCTACCGCACGGACAAAAGCGTACCTTCCACTGCCACAAGACTATCAGAGCCAATAAATGATGCAAAGGTTTCTGACCGACCCCAGTCCGTGTCGTCGGTCGCAACAAATTCGTTGGGTGTTGCCGGGTCACGAGTCAAATAGAATAGCGTCGTCCCTTTCTTGGCCTCGTACCAGCGTGTCTTCTCGGCGCCACCTTCCAGATTCTCTTCGTACTGGCACTCAAGCGAGATGCCCCGTTCATGGGTCTCCACGACTGGTAGTTTACCTCCCGATTGGGCCACTTCCGTCGTGTACTGGATAATACACTTGTCGGCATTGGGCTTGAGTTTCTTCTTCCACGGGTACTGGTTCACCTCCACGGTTTCGTTATAGTCGACATACTCACAATCTGGATGCGATTCAAGCAGCTTAGCGATAAGCACGTGTGAGTCAAAGCCCCGACATGCTGAAAAGAAGGGAAAGTACGGGAGCGCGAGGTACTCCGAGCCGTTCAACTTTTGATCCCACCACGAGTCTGAGCGCTGCACCGTCGTCAGTGGATTCGGCACCTGGTACAATCCAAAGTAATCTGTTGGTGCATGCACTTCGACGTTCCCGGTCGCGTTGCTCGCGTTCGACGATGAGCTCGAGACAAGCACTCCCAGAGCGTTTTGCTGGGTGTTGCGCACAAAACCGCGCTTCGCCGGCAGCTTCGGATCCCCCACGAGAATGTCCGAGATTCGGTCGAGCAACAGCTTGTTTTCAACCTTGCTCGCGAATGTCAGTGTGCCGAGAATCCGTTGCTCCGACTCGGGTAGATTGAGGGGAAGCATCATGTTGGTATACAGGTCCTTCTCCATGAACGCGAAGAACGAGTTCATCGAGGGCGATAACGGCGAGTAATCGGCGCGGGAGGGCGTGAAGATGTTTAAGTCAAAGCGGTTCTGCGTGAAGCTCTCCCGAAAGTCGCGCACGTACAGACCATGCAAGAGCTCGACTACGATCGTGAGCTCAGTGCGTGCCAGCGCCTCGACACTGAACTGCAAGTATCCGTGCTTATTGTCCGGGAACCCGAGATCTTGCGACGTGCTGTCCTCGAAGTAATATGGCATCTCCTTTCGCTCACACGAGCAGCACCCTGCGTAGGATGTCTCGGTCTTGGAGTTGTCGGCGTTTGTCTTGTAGACCGACCGGCGGTTACAATAGAACGGCATCGGGTCGCAAACCCTCGCGTCGTTGTTCTTTGTGGCCAAACAGTTTGCGTACAGACGGTCACCGAGTGAAGTGTCGCCATTCGGGTACGTGCACAGAGGCGGAATGTTCGCGAGGTCGCAAATGTACCGAGGCGGGCAGGGCTTGCAGTCCGCGTACACCGAGATTTGGTAGTGGTCCTTGTACGTGATGTTGCGTGAGATACCCGTGGTGTTGATGGTCACGACCGCGACCTCGAGCGGGTCAAGAACGATCGTGCCGATGCCCGCGCCCGTGCCCGAGAGCTCGGTGTAATCGGTACTATTCTTCAATCGTGGATGCGTCAACGGAATCGGTGTGAGCCGCTCCAAAATTTCTGAGCCAGTCTTGACACAGTTGGAGATGTCGTCCGAACCGACAATGCTGGTCGTCCCATTTGGACACTTGAACATGTTGGCGCAGCCACACGTGTCGAGACGGATCAGCTCCTCTTCAGCGTCGTTCTGGAAGCCGACCAGCGACAAGGTCTCATCTCCGTATGCGTCGATCAACTCGATCGCGTGATTCAAATCAAACAGGTACGGGTCCACAGTGACACGCGACGACGGGATCTCATTGAGCTGCACGGCGTACTCGGTCGTGACGTGCGACTTGAGGCCCGCGTAGCTTGTGAACTGGGTCGTGTTGGTCCACGCGACCTGGAACGTGAGCCCTCCGCTGGCAATCGCTGCAGCCACGTCAACAGTCGCACGGGTTCCCGTAGTTGCCTTGAACACACACTGCGTCGCATTGTTTGCGGCCTGGGTCCAACCAAAGAGAGCTCTGTCGTACACGACCGGCGGTAGCGTCGATGGCGTGACCGTACATTTCCACAACTGGAACACGCGGCGCACGATCTTGGCCTGGGCCACGCAGTCGCAGTCGTTGCGTCGTACGGCGAGGTCGACCGTGCGCCACCGGTGGTCGCGCGCGCACTTGACATCGTTTTCGATCGCGCGGTTCAGAACCACACGGTGGCCATCCGCCCGCGACCGCAGGTTGAAGATAGCCTCGAGGTCGTCGTCGATGCCGTTAAAGCAGCGCATGTCGTGGGCCGAGACGACACGAATGTCGCCCTCGCCAATGTACTTGATGTGCGTGAGATCGTAAAACGGGTCGGCCTCCGTGGCTGTCAGGCGGCGCCGCAGCGCGTCATTTGCCGACGCACCCACATACGGGTTGGCTGTACCCGTCGGACAGAAGTACCCGACGGGGCACACGTTGCGAGTCTTCTGCGACTCGGCCGTGCCAGCAAGACAGTACAGCGACGCCGGGCACAGCTCGTGTAGCTGGCCTTGTGGCGACTCAATGTTGAGATCGGGCGTCGTACCAGGAGCACAGACGTACCCGCCCGGACACAGGTGCGCCAGTGCAGTGGTCACCGTCGTGGCCTGATCGCACACGTATCCTTCCGGGCACGGCTGCGCCTGCGCGACCACTTCGACTGACGACGTTGTCGAGACTGACGTCGTCTCGGGAGCCGCACAGATGATGTCAGCCTCGCATGTGCCCGGAAACCACTGGTCGCGGTGGAAAAAGCCCTTGGTGCAGTTGCGGGCTACGTCGTACATCTGCGCCACCTCGAGGTCAATCACGAGTGAGCCACGCTGGAACATGTTGGGCACGGGCAGCTGGTTCACGTCGCCGTAGCCTTGGTGGGGCGTGCCAGTCGTGAGCTCGTAGAGTGCGCCGTGGAAATCGGATATGCGCTGGTACAACACCGAGCCGAGAGGCTGGTGGTTCTCATAGCACCACCCGTTCTCGCGTGACGGCAAGAAATGGGGCCCACGGCCGCGCTCGTCGATCCACGGCTCAAGAAGAACGCCGTAGAAGTAGGCTGAGCCCTTGATGAGGCACTCTGCGTACGATAGCTCCTCCGCGAGTGGCGAATACACTGTCGGAAGGTCGTCTTTCGTGCACGGGTGCGTGATTCCGTCGATGGGGCACACCGTGCCCGGCGCGCAGAGCGTGCACTCCTCGACGCCGCGCAACTCCCAGTTCTTGGACCACGTGCCTTGTGGACATGGCAGGCACGAAACACCGTCGGCAGCGAGGCTGCCGCGATACGAGCCAGGCCCGCACACCGTGGCGACGGACATGCCGTCTTCCTCACACGTCGTACCGGGTGGACAGGGAATACACTCGGTCGACTCGATCGTCGGCGCGTAGTATCCCGGGGCGCACTGTGCTGCAGAGACGGTGCCCTGGAGCTCGGCGAACTTGCCCGGATCAGTCGGGATCGGTGCAGGTGTGCCAGCGGGACACGTGAATCCAGGTGGACAGAGCCCCGATCCTTTTGGAGACGATGAGCCGAGCTCACAGTAGAATCCTTCGGTACAGTTCTGCGCGTACCGGTAGTCACCGACCCGGACTTCATCGGCTACCACGCCCTTGAGGCAGTACGTGCCGGGCTTGCACGGGTAGGGGCGCAGACGCGTGTCATTGCGGAACGGATCGACCGTGCCAGTGCCCTCAGGGCAGTAAAACCCTGGCGGACAGAGACTGTTGGGCGATGACAGACCTTCCTTGCTGCACACGAAGCCAGCGGGGCATAGCACGGGTAACACGCGGTTGAAACCCGGACAGATATAGCTCACCGCGCACGGAGTGCAATTGGTCTGACCGACCATGCCGTTGAACTTGCCCGGCGGACACGCCAGTGGTGCGATCAGGCCACTCCGCGGGCAGTACGTCCCGGCCGGGCACGGGATCCGCGTGCCAAACGGACAGTAAAAGCCCGGCGCACAGTCGCCAAAGCCCACGGGGCTCGCGCTACCTTCTGGGCAGTACATGCTCTCGAAGCACGGCTGCGGCATCGAGTAGTTCTTCATGGTCGCGCCATTGCCGGCGGTGCCCGGGTGGCAGTACGTACCAGCAGGACACGCGACGGGCCGGCGTAGCGCAAACCGGGTCGACGCATAGTCAAAGCTCTCGTCCGAAACTCGCATGTTGTCAGCGTCGGCGAGCCGCATGCATGAGTCATCGAGGCAGAAGCGCCCTCGGATCGGCGCAAAGACGGCGTCGGCGCTGAGTGGTAACTGCTTGAGCTCACTCCAGAAGCGGCTTGGTCGGCTACTGAACTGGAGTCCAAAATCGGCCGTCTCGTTGTTCCAGCATCCGCTCTTCCTGGCTCCGACGCCCACCAAGCTACTAGGCGATCGCCGGTCGCGACGTCGAAGCGTGGTGGGCGATTGCGGCTCGATCGCCGAGCCCACCAAGAGCCCTGTTTTCATCTGCGGGGCACATGTCACGGACGTGGTCGCGGTGCCTTCGAGACAAAAGTGGCCCTCCGGGCACGGCTGCTCGGCCTCTTCGATGCCTGTGACGTCGCACACGAAACCCGCCGGACAAAGCCGTGGTACATGGAGGCCGACATGGGGGCAGTGGTACCCGACTGGGCAGCGCACGCACGCAGGCTGCCGCTTTTGGGGCTGGTACGTGCCGCGCGGACACAGTGTAAAGTTCCGGTTGCCTGCGCCCGGGCAATACGCGCCACGCGGACACTCGAGGCTTCGGCCCTGCAGATGATCCGGACAGTAAAACCCCGTCGGACACGGGCCCAAGAACTCGAACGTCTTGTGGCTCGACGTAAAATCCACGCCGTTGTTGGACACTTCGACGATCGCGCTCGATGCCGCACGTGACCGCGATGCATCGTGTCGCGAGTCCTCGTACGCCTCAGAGTTAGTGACGATGCACAGAGCGAGCTGCGTCGACACGAACGTGGCATTGAACACGTCGAGGCCCACACGACACACGAGTGCCGTTGTATTGATGAACGCCTTCCCCTGAAGAAAGAGCGCCACCGAAGTCGTATCGTACGCGCTCTTCGGATACACAGCGAGCAGCTCGGGGTCCTGGAAATATAGGTAGTTCACGCCTGAGAGTGTGAACTCTTGCTGGTTGTTCGACACCTCCACGGCGACGAGACGAGTGTAGTATTGTGGGTAGTAATGTGCGTCCGGAAACAGGTAGACGCTCCCACCACGCCGAGCTGGATCGGCGTAGGCGTTGCGGTATTCGGACAGTGGTGCGGCCGCCAAGCCACCGCTGTACTTCGACACCGGAGATGATCGGCAACGCATGCGCGACGGACTGAGGTACTCGCCCGGCGTGACCACAAAGCCGAAACGACACGAGAGTAGCGTTGAGTTCACAAAGCCTCTTCCTTCCACAGTCACGACGGTGCCGGCACTGTAAGCTGGGCCAAACATCGGATCGATCCGCTGCAGTGCCTGCTCGGCGTAGTAAAGGAATGGGATGCCCGTGTCGGTGTAGTCCTGATCGTTCAGTGTCACTTCCAGCGGAACAAGCCCAGCCGAGTATGGCGGTGCAAAGCACAGAATCTCGCTAAAGCTTCTCATCGTGGCCATGACCACAACACCTCCAAATCGGCACCGGATCATGTCAGTTAGACGGAAGGATCCGCCAGTGAGGACAACCGAAAAGTTCCCCAGGGTTGGCCCAAGCGACGGAAATACGGAGTCGATCACCAGTGGTGGGTCAAACGCGAACACACGACGATTCGAAGTGAAGAGCACGTCTGCGGCACCAACTCCGTGGCTAGAGACCTCAACGAATACGTCACCGACTCGTCTCCCACTGGGCGACACACAAGTCAAGTGAGTTGCGTTCAAGTAGGTGGCCGCCAACACTACCGTTTCACCAAAGCGACATCGCAACGACGAACTATTGCGGAAGTTGGTACCGCGCACAACGACCTCCGTTCCTCCCGCGAGGGGGCCGTGCGTAGGCGATATTGCGATCACATCGGGTGTCGGTGTGTAATAAAACACTACGCCGCTGGATGAAAAATCCTGGCCGTTGGTCGACACTTCCACGGCGACCTTGCTGCCGCTCACGCCGACGCCACGTTGCAAACGTTCATTGAAGGCGACGACAGAAGCACCCGACAGTCCTCGTGCGTCCACTTCAATCAGATCGGTCTTGCTGTACCCGATCGGAAACGTAACCTTCCACACGTACTTCCAGCCGGGCACGGCAGTGACAGACGTTACAACGACGTCCACGAGATCCGGCAGCTGCGCAAGTTCGTTCGTTATCTGTGTAGCCGACGCACCGAACGGGAGCGCGTTCGTCACGGCTGGGACGCAAATCCCGCCAAGCGTTAGTTCTGTACAAGAGTTGCCTGCACGCAACTGGAATGTCCCAGCGAGCGAGGGCGTTGAGGACGCGTACGCCTGAATGTTCACAACAATTCCTGGCGGTTGAGATCCGACGAACTGGATACTCAATAAAGCCAAGGGTGACGGAGACTGCTGTTCAGCAAACAGCACGGACCAGACAAATCCAACACCCACAAGAGATCCGTACCGCTCCACTTGCAAGGCGCCGACGCCCGGAAGCCCGCGCAGTACTAGCTCGAAGTCGCTTGCCGTCATGTCTGTGTACGCCAGCGTCGCACTCGTGGCGCCGTTCCACATTACACGGAACGCCGCACGTGTAATCGTCAGTGGGAAGTAAATCGTGAGCGACTGGATCTCGTTATGGCTACCGCTGCGAACCCGTGTGACGCTTGCCGCGGCATTATTGCCGGTCAATGCCGTCGGAATAGACACTGAAATCAACGACGGCGACTGGACCGAGTCTTGGAGCGCCTGGAAAGTAATGTCCCAGCTCACTTGGTTTGCTCCTGCTGTAGTCACTGTGACTGCGACGTCGCGAATCGTGCTGAGGCTCTTTAGCGCTGAGACAATTGCGGCACTGGATGAGCTCACAGGCATCGCTGTAGTTGTTTGGCCTCTATAGGTCAGCGCCACCGACCCTGATAACCGAGGCGTCTCGAGTGTGATAAGGCTAACGTCCATCGCCACGCCCGTTCCAATCAGCGTGCCTTTGAATTGCGGGACCAACAACTGCGATGGGTTTGGAAGGGAGAGTGGGAACGTGACGAGCCAACTCATGGCACCGGCAGCGTCAGGCGATGTGCGTGTCACCATCAGCGTCTCCGAGTTGGGAATCGACTTAAGATACCGCAACGTCATTTCCATCTCCTCTGCCGACACGTTCCACAACAACGGTGGCGTCTTGACGCCTGCATAGTCCAAGGTGAACACACCATCGATCCGGTTCGTCCCATTCTGGACGGTCTTTGATTCTAGCTGGACACCCGAGCCAGTGACTCTCGTCACACCGCTTAGAGTGAGCAGCGGAATGTCCCCCAATGTCGTCGCGAAGGTCACAGTCAAACGCATACCGTGCGCATCCAAATCGTTGGTTCGCGTAACGGACACCACCGTCGGCAATGCACTCAACGCCCGCAAGATCTCGTCTTCTGCCGCGTCGAGAGCAAATGCCTCTGAGCTGCGATCGCTGGAGACATTCAGGCGCACGAAGCCGCGCACGTGGTTCCCCTGGATACTTTCACTGATCGATACCATTGCGCTTTCACCCACCAGTCCAGTGTTGTCCGTACCGAAGAGGTTGGCATCGCCAACGGCGCTGGCAAAAGTCACGTCCCATATCCCTCCACCGTTGACGTTGCTTCCCACTGACGTGACTGCCGCGCCGCCTTGAACATCGCTGAGGCTGTTGATAGCCGCTTGTACTTGCGCAGCCGTCGCTCCGTAACTCAACGCACTCGTCCACTGTGGCCCGTAGCCTAGCTTGAAGCTCCCCGCCATCGGTGTTCCTGTGCCCTTGACTACTTCTGTGACAGTTTGTTGCGGTCCGCAATCGAGTAGGGGGATGTCGCCAGCCCACTCCACAAACGTGACGATCCACGGCCCCCCTGAGGAACCACTTACGGTGACGCGTCCCATCCCGGTCGTCAGACTACCCGAAAGAGCCACCTCCACGACCTCTGGCGAGGCATCAAATGCGATGGCATTCGAGATACGTGATAGCGCTGAGCAAAGAAATGTTCCGCTTGTTAGTGTCGTCGTGACCCGTTGTTGCTCACTCTCTGCGCCAGACGACTTTAACGTAGTCGTAACTTGGCCTGAGCCTCCCGCGAGCGACGTCGTGATTGCCGTGAGAGTGCGTACACGTCCGGGAAGCCCAACGAAACTCACTAGCCACTCATAAACGCTGTTAAGCTTCGGACCAGCACGGCTCATGGAGGCAACCGAGCCTTGTCCGGCGGCGCCTTCCAGCGCTGCTCGCATGTGGGCTTCGTCGGCGTCGTATACTATCGGCTGCGTACGTGCGCCATCAATCTCGAGCTGGAAAGATCCATACAATGCCGAGCCCTGGCCCTGTACTAGCTCAAACACTCGCACTTGCAAGTCCCGAGTCCCCGAATCCATCAGTGTTAGATTCCGGAGCTGAAGCAACGGTACATCACCAACGCGTTCATTGAACTGGATTTGCCAGAAGCACGAGCCTGTGCTGTCCCGCGTTGTGAGTGAGACTGTCACAGCTCCGACGTTGGGTAGCGCTTCAAGTGCAGACTTGAGCTCCGCCGAGCTAGCATACGAAGACAAGACAGTGGTTTCCTGATGCTCAAGTATCAACGTAAACGAGCCGCCAATAAACGACGTCGCCCGCAGCTCGATTGCCTGGATCTCCTGAACAGTAGGCGCGACGGACGTCTTGATTGAGAACGTCTCTCCGCTATACGCTTGTGACACGACTTGGATCCGCTGGATCTCTGGTGCGGCGGATCCGTAAACGCGGAATTCTTGTATCTCGGGCACGAGTGCCGAGCCTGACATGTGCACTCTCTGAACCGTTGGTACGAGCGAATCGGCTGTCATCGACACTCGTTGGATTTCAGGGATGAACGGCGTGTTTGCGATCGTGAGCTGCTGCACCTCGGGGAGTAGTTGCAACTTGGGCGCGACACAGTGCGCGTTAGATTCGGACACGATTGTCGCGTCGACAACGGTGTCGCCAAAGCGGCACATGAGTTGGCCGCTCTTGCGGCTGATGAAGTTGCCGCCGTAAATGTCGATAGTGCTTCCTCCTTCAATGTCCCCTGTGAACGGAAAGATGCGCGATACAAATGTCGGCCGCTCGTAAGTGAACGACAGATTGTACGTCGTAAAGTCGATACCGTTTGACGAGACTGAAACCGAGACATCCCCAGGCTGAGAGGAGGCAGGCGTGCGGCAGAGGACGTGTGTCTGGTTGGCCTGCTCGGCTTGAACAACTTGTTTCCCGAAGCGACACGAATAGATGGTTGTTGGAACAAACGCAATCGGTCCAGATATCGCAACGAGCGTTCCTCCCGACAGAAAACCATTGGCTGGGTGGAGTCGAAACCGCGGCGACCAGTCTTGACGGTAATCGAACCAGCCAACAAAGATATCAAAGTCGGCGCCGTTGAGACTCGCATCCACGCGCACAGCACCTTCAGCTTGCATAACTGGAGATCCACATACGAATGACGTGGTTGACAGCAAGGGTTTGGTAGCATCCACGATCAACTGCCCAAGTCGACATTGCACAACCGCGCCGCTCGGAATTGGAGAAGCCAATGTGACTGTGATCGGCGTTCCACCCGTTACTGGACCATTCCGGGGCTGCATTGATAACGCCTGGTTTGGCAACTGATATGTGAAAACTGCGGTAGATGTTGAGAAGTCTGCGCCGTCGTTGAAGCTCAGAGAGACTTCTACTGACGCCCCCTGACCTGGATCCACGACTTCCAGAAATGCCGTGGCACCAGTTCCAGTCAGCGATGTCGGCTTTACAATAGCGAGTTGAGATAGAACTGGGGCGTCAACAGCCCCCGTGAAGGTGACCACCCACTGGGTTCCACTGATTTGTGAGTTTACCGCGACGGAGGCCACAGTAACTGACGGGATGAGAGCGCCAAGTTCGCTTTGTAGCTGCGCTGAAGTCATCGTTAACGGACTGAGCGCCGCAGAAGTGGACGTACCTATCCCCAACTGAAACGACCCGCCCATGGCTGCGTAGTTGCCGTCTCTCACCGTTATCACAGAGGCTTGGATGCCCGGTCCACTGAGCTTGGTGCTATCGACACCTACTTGAGGTACGTCGCCGACGGTATCTACAAATCGTAGTTCCAGGACAATCCCGAAACCTGAAGAAATGCTTGTAACCTGGATGCCAGTCGTTTGTGGAAGTGCAAAATTCCTCAGCTCTTGTTGCACGGTTGACGCGATCGTGCTAGATGGTGAAACGCCAACGTCATTTGTCTTTTTTGACAATAATGACAACGCGAATGTGCCGCTCGGAGCTGCCCCAAACGTAGTCTTGTCCAGCAATATGAGGCCTGTCGTTCCAGTTAGGGAAGAGCTCGCTACGACCAGCTTACTGGCGCTTGTGTCGAACATTGCGAACGTCGCATTCCACGATATCTCGGTAGTTGTCACGTACTTCTTCACAACAATCGGGCGCAGGCTCAGTGGTGCTTGGTTAAGCGCAGTCTTCATACTGTCGGCTGATGCGTCAAACGGGATAGCGGCGCTGAGTATTGTCCCGCCTGGCGTTATGAGCCCAAGCACGAACGATCCTGCGAGAGCAAGCGTTCCCGTCGTGACCCGAGTTACAGATGAAGAGACAGTCGCCGTCGAGATCAGGCTGCTGAAGGCGATTGTTAGCAACGGACGCGCCACTTGGATCGGTGTCTCAAATGTCACTGTCCACACGAACCCGTATCCACTTGGCGGGCTTGTCCTCGACACTGTGATCACTCCAACGCCGGGCAGGGCGCTCACAGCCTCCGCCAAACTGACCGAAGACACATCCCAACTCAGAAATCCTGATGGGAAACCGGCATATGCTACCGTGAAAGTACCAGATATGGCTTGTGTAGCTGTGATCGTCACCTGTTGCACTTCTTTCGTTCGCGTCGTGATAGGCATGCGTAGCAAAATGGACGGATTCACTAATCCGGTTTGCTGGATCTGAACACGCTGGATTTCACTCATTATGGGCACGCTCGGTCCATCACTCACCGTCGCGACTGTCACGAAAGTGTCGTCGTTGGAGAATAGGAGGCTATCACCTCGCAGTTGGTTCACGTTTCCGCTTTCACGTTGAAACGTTACAGACCAGGTGAATCCTCCTTGGGCATCGGGTCCCGATCGCGCTACACTTGAGATCAAGACCGACGGCAGCTCGCTAAGAATCTCTGCCATCGAGTCGCCATTCGTCCCTGAGGCTGGTGCATTCCAAGCGATCGGCCTGGAGGTAGACCCCTTGAGGCTGAGCGTGAAGAATCCCGATAGGCTCGAGCCTGATGCGGCATGAGTCGTCACAACTTGCTCCTCGCACTGCAGCGAGCTCATGTTTGCTGTCACTGCTAATACGGTCGGACGCAGGCCTTGCGATGGCGCCACACACACTACCGAATTGGGCGACATGGACGAGGCTCGGACGGGCACAGCTTTGTTCCCAAAGCGGCAGTGCGTGGGTACGCGCGAGTCTGAGGCAGCAATGGTCACGCGAACCGTCGTCCCACCATTGAGAGAGCCTAGCTTGGGGTCGATCGAGAGGATCTGAATTGACCTGGAGTACGTAAAACGCTTGTTTGAGTTGACGAAGTCCTCTCCGTTAATTGTCACCTCCACTTCAGCAACCGCTGATGCGTTGTCCGTCCAGGTCAATGCCGAGTCCTTAAACGCCTCACGCAGTGGCGGTGTAACACACATGATGAGGTTGCTTGATTGGAATTGAGCACGAACAGTGGTGATAAGCGCCTCCACGCGCTGAGGGAGCTGAATGCGGAATCGGCAGGCTAGTGTCTCTACGTCCACGAACCCTGCGCCGACGATGACAAGCTTCGAGCCTCCTCGATTGGGCCCATTCGTAGGTGTGAAGCTGTTGATCGAGATTTCTTCGTAGAAGCGGAATCTCGCAGACGATGTAGACACAACAGGCTCTGCAGGAGCTGATTCACTCCACGACTTCAAGGAGACGAACACAGTCTTACCGCCACGAGTACCCATTGCTGGTGTATAACATGATGCAGCTGACGAATTGATGAATACTGCAGGTGTCTCCACGTTACCGAAGACGCAACTCAGCTTCTGACCAGGAGGAATAGAAGTACCAATCAAGAATACTTTGGTTGCTCCGCGAGTTGGACCCATCGTCGGCTTGATCTCTGTCACAACAGGCACCGGCACATATGCGAAGTACAATGGTTCCTTCTCCTCAATGGGATCGTCATGGCCTGAGCTGTACACTCGAACACGCGCGCAGTTAGTCGATTGCCAAGACACGTTTTCTTTGACGTTGACACCGATTACGTGGGTTGTAACTAAGCTCAAGACTGGGATCTTGCCACAGTATTCAGCTATTTGGCCAGGTACAGGCGGCAAAGGAAATCGGACTCGCCATAGACGACGCGTAAGAACGCTATCACCCGATCGAAGAGTTGATACCACCTGCGTAACACTAGAAATTGGAGGTAATGGATTCCCTTGCAGGGCTCGCTTCAACTCGTCACCGGTGGAGTCAATCGATAGAGGCCGGGTTATAACACTTCCAGACTGCACTTGGAACGTCCCTGTGAGGTTACGGACTCCTCGTTGTTGTCGTGCAACAGTGATCTTGACGTCTGCGCCAGACAAACTCGCGCTGTCGGTCGACAATAACTCCACCTCACCATTCAACTCCAGAAATTCCACGGACCACGCCATCGTACGGCCGGAGACACTCCGTACCGTAACATCACCAACCATCGGGAGCAGCTCCACCGCCTGTTCGATTTCTTCGGCCGAAGTCGAGACTGCCAGATTGGTGGTGAATTGGCCATCCAAGCCGATGCGGAAGGTCCCTGCTAATGTGGACCCTGGTTTTCGAGTCATGACAGCGGCAGTCGCTCGAGTTCCTGTCAGTTTGCTCGAGTCTACTTCAAGGCGTTCGTATCGCACACTAGTGGCGCTGCTTGGCATGAATGTCACGGACCACACGTACCCTCCGTTTGGGTCCGCCGCGGAGCGTGTGACACCGAAGGCACCAATCACGCTGGAAAAAGCCGTCGTGAGCGCAGCCTTCAGCTCAGTCGCTGTCGCGTCAAA
>JAADVT010000235.1:0-37166 GCA_023335895.1 Pythium rishiriense
AAGAAGCCATCTAGCCCGCCGTGAGGTAAAGAAGCGCAAGACCACGATCCGCAAGAAACAACACGAGCAGGCCATGGAGGAAGCGCGCAAGATGCGGGAGATAAGACGCAAGGAGTTCTCGGCAAAGACTGACGAGGAACGAGAAAGTATGTGCAGACGGGAGATGCTTGACGAAGAACTAGAACAAATTCGAGAAGGTGACTTGTTTTGGGGTGTGGACAAGCACGACCAAGAAGTTGTGCGGCAGCTTATGGAGGAGAAACTGTTAGCTGACGCCGAGGCATTCTGGCAACGCGTAAACATGACGCTACGTTTGCGGGTTGAGATGGAAAAACAACGCTCACACGAAGAAGAAGAACAAAGACGAGAGCTGGAATTGATATCGGAAGTGAATGAGACGGACCGAATGCGAGCCGCCGAGGCTGACCAGTGCAAACTGGGGGATTGTTTTTGGGGCATCCAAGCCGAAGAAAAAGGCGAAGCTCAAGCTCGTAGGGATATGGATTCCGAGGAGAGTCTCAGCCGCCTGTATGGTGAGAGGGCGTTTGTCGAAGATCAATATCGTGGGTGGGAAGAACAGCGCGAGCGCCGCATTGAGGAGGAAAAAGTAAACAAAGTCTTGAACGAGAAGAAGAACCAGCGTGAATATTTCAAGTGGTTCTACCGCAAATGTGAGACAGCTGATGACGTACTCGATTACTTGTGGCCGACAAATCAACGCTTCACACCGGGTGATGAAAATGATCAAGACCAGAGCTCGCGTGCTCAATCTCTCCACATTGACGACCCGCAGTCGGAGACGAAAGCACCACCAGCACCGAAGCCGACACCATACGTGCTCGATGATACAGTCGTACGTCAGCGGCTAGAGACAGATTACCGGTACGGCAATAAATCGATACTCACAATCCACGATCCGAATAGCGCTCGTGTGCTTGGCCAGCGAGGACACTACGTATTCACTCGTATTGACACCGATTCGGTGTTTTCATCGGCGGCTAAAAAAGCCGACGCCAAACCAAGGCCAACGTCACCTACTCGACCAATGCCAACATCGTCAAAGCCCATACCGAATGATAATGAGCGAGACGAAGAAGAGCGCATCCGATACGGAATGTTTCCAGCTCTTCATTACCGACATACAGACTCACCAGACCCGCATCTACCCGCGCGCTACAACGGTATACCTTACCACCCGAATGATATCAATCCTACACGCGACATCCTGATGAGCAACCACACCAAGCTCACACAATTGCCATCGTTGGCCTTACCCGATCGCGAGGTGTCACCGAAGAAGTTAGTCAACGCGAGAGCGCCTAAGAAATCTCCGTTTCCGACGACTACGGCAAAACCCAAGGAGACGAAACAAAGGAAATCGTCACTCTTCTTGTCGATGCAAACATCGAGCAACAACACGGTAGATCCCCTCAAAAGCTCGCTGGGTTTCGCATCGCCCTTTTACCGAGATGCACAGGTAGCTCATCGTCAGTCCCTCCTGGCTACCAAGCAAAAGAAAGAGAGTGAGGATGAGCGGAAGGCACGCGAGGCACATGAAAAGGCTCAGCGCATCCGTCGCAAGTATGCATTACGGTTTGAAAAGGAAGAACTTGGAGCTGTCCGCGACGTATTTACCGCTATGGACCTTGATGGCTCCGGTACCATCAACAAGTCTGAGATGGTGTGGGCGTTGCAGCGCGATGGTGAAGTTCACTCACTTGCTCGGAAGTCGGCGCTCTTGCGTCTCTTATTGAAACAGCAATCTCATCTCGAGGAGCTTTTCATGCACTTGCGCATGAGCGATACACAACGCGAAGAAATCTCGTGGGATGTTTTTCATATCTTTTGTGAGGAGCTGTACATCAGCCTCATGCAACAAGGAATCCTCGAGTCGTACGACACACTGGTAGGTGGATCTCCGACCAAGCACGGTAACCAAACGAAAACAATTCCAAAATCAACAAGTGCGACTGCCTCACCTCACCGTGGTCGCCAAACAAGGAAAGGCTCAATTTACGTCGAAAACAAAGAAGAGAAGCTTATTCGACATGTCTTCGGTCTCTGCGATCAAGACGGAAATGGAGTGTTGGAAATCGACGAACTCCAACAAGCACTCTACACAAAATCAGATCCAGAGCTGCAGCGACTCATCCACAGTTCCAAGGCGCTTCAGCCGTTGCTCCATCAGAACACGTTCATCGACGCGTTCCGCAAGTTCGAGCCGCTCGACCCTCGTGGGATCTCCGAAGAGGAGTTTGTCGTGTTTTGCCTCGAGGTTGCGGACATTGCCCTTCTCAACGGCATGTTATGATTCTGGCCAATTCGCTCCTAGCTCAAAGATACAAATAGGACGACTGACGAGCCGACGTGGTCGGCAACGCTGGGCCGGCGAGCGTCAGTCGAAGGGATCCTACGGGTATCATCGTTTCAGAATATTGGTATTCAACCAAATACAGATCTTACTCACCTCTGATTTCATGAGATCCGTTCTCATCGTTGGATCGCGTGACAGGCGGGTCCCCACCTAGATCAAAGAATTGGCGAACGATTTCCCGCTCGCGTGTCTCCTCGCGCTCGCGCAGCTTCCACTTGACGCGATCGAGCTTGGCGTCCACAGCCGCGAGCTGTTCCTCCTGCAAGAATAAAAGTCTTATGAGGCGTGTGTGCATATACGTGGAGGGTGCTGGCTCGTGAGACCATCGTACCTGGTTCTCCATGGTCGCGACAATGGCCGTCGACGCGTTAAGCAGGTTGGAGGCCAGTAGTTCGAGTGCCTCGCGCGCGTGTTCCTTGGCGGCATTGATACGTGTGACGGTGGGCGCGGCCGTCTTGCCCGTCGCAGCCAGGAACGCGTCCTTGTAGAGCGCCGAGAGGTTGCGCATGTACTCGACGCTCTGCTCGAAGCTCTGCCAGACCGCAGCCTCGTCCTCGGCAGCCGTGTCCTCGTCTGCGGCGGGGACTTGTTCCGTCTCTGGCACTACGTTCGCGTGCTTTGCACCTGTGTCGCTATGCTCTGGGGTCTCCATCGGTGGCGTGTGGTCGATGTGGGCAAGGAAGGGCCTCGGCGTCGGTTCAAGATCGGCTTGTCTCCCTTATAAAGGAGTTATGGACCCTCTATACGAGACTATCAATGATTCTGTATAAGTACGTGATTGCTACGAAAAGCCAAAATACAAGGAAAATATACTGATATCCGTGATATAATGTACCCATGCACGTGTGTCTTTGAAAGGCGCCACGCCAAAACGAAAAAGGACACAAGGGTTCTCTCTTTCCCACTCCCACACGCGCGTTGGCTCGCACACGACGCCGCGCAATCCACCAAGCAGCAGCCTCCCCCCCCTCCCATTCGTTCTACTTCCCCCCATGGTCATCTACTCCCTCCCGCTCGCGGCTGTGCTTGTCGCCGCGGCGTTGCGCCACCACCGCCCCGGCTCGGCCGCCGTGGTCCAGCGGAGCCTCGCGCCCACTCGCGCCACACTCGAGGCGCTGCTCGCGCTCGAGCAGCAGCTCAAGCGCCTGCGCCGCTGCGCGGTCATGCTGCGCGTGCGATGCGCGCTCGAGCGCAGCGTCGTCGCCGTGCTGCTCTACGACGCCGACGCGCAGTTGGCGCTCGCGCAGCTCCAGCTCTCCAGCGAGCGCGTCGCCGTGGTGCGCTCGACCCGCGAGCGCGAGCCGGCCGTCGACGACTCGGCCGTGGCCGAGGCGTTGCAGCACCTCGAGGACCTGCTCTCGGCCAAGATCCGGCTCGTGCGCCGCGCGCACCGCCGAGTGGCTGAGTCGGCAGCCGACGAGATCACCGTGGACGTGGGCACAACCTGTGCGGTCGTGCAGGGCGAGCTCGACGAGCTCCGCGCGCGCCACCACTTGCAGCTCAGTGCGCTGTACGACGCGCTCACGTCCAAGCGGCTTTGCCTGCGCGCGCTCGACGCTCGCATCCAACGCGCGCGCCTCTCGCGCTCGATCCCGCGCCTGAGCTACGAGCAGGTCGACGACGCGTCGGTGCCCATGCTCGAGGAGCGCGACGGCCAGGACGAAAGCGACGACGCCGACGACGAAGGCGCCAGCAATGGCGACGACGGTGCCGGCGGCCACGACGCCAACTATTACGAACACGCCAGCATCTAACAAAGCCCACGGCCTAGTGCATTTCGATCTCGTACCAAATATTCCCAATTGCGTTTGATATTTGTCGTCGTTTCTGGTTCTCTCTCTCTCGGGTCGTTCTTGGTTCTC
The DNA here is from genome assembly GCA_023335895.1 of Pythium rishiriense. Classification (NCBI taxonomy): domain Eukaryota; phylum Oomycota; class Peronosporomycetes; order Pythiales; family Pythiaceae; genus Pythium; species Pythium rishiriense. The sequence continues at coordinate 4,237 of JAADVT010000235.1, forward strand.
TCCTGAGACCGATCATCTACGCACACCCATTTTGCCCACCCATTGTCTCGTCACTGCTGCGTCTCGAGCGGGCGCCGCGCCGTGAGCATGTAGCCGCCGAGGTTCCCGAACGCGAACACGTCGGCGACGGCCGTGTAAAAGTGGTCGAGCGCCTTGGCGGCGTCCTCGCCGTCCAGTTGGACGTGGGTCGGCAGCTGCGCGCGGAACGTCTCGGCGCGCACCGTCACGTAGGGCGTCCATTTGGCCGTGGCGTCCTCAAACTGGACGTCCGTAAAGCCCACGTCGCGGAGCACGTCGAGCAGCTCGCGCTGGGTCGCGAGCGGCGCGCAAAACACGTCGTCGCGCAGGATGCGGGTCTCCTCCTCCGAGAACGCCGGTCCGCGCTGGAAAAAGTCCTCGACGTACAGCACGCCACCGGGCGCGAGGCTCTCGAGGCAGCGCGCAAACAGCTCGCGCCAGTGGCCAATGTGGAGAAAGCTGAGCAGCCCGACGACCACGTCGTAGCGGCGCGGCGCCGGCTCGCGGCGTAAAAAGTCGCCCGTGAGGTGCGCGACGCGGCCGTCGAGCGCGCACCGCGCCGTGAGCTGCTGCGCGACGGCGCTCAGGTCCGGCTGGAGCTCGAGCGCGTCGACGTGGCAGCCCGTGCGGTGGGCCAGCAGCCGCGCCGAGCCGCCGTAGCCCGTGCCGATGTCGAGCACGCGCACGGCGTCGTGGGCGGCGGCCTGCTGGCGCTCGGAAATGAGCTGCTGGATCTTGCGGAGCGGCTCGTCGTCAAAGAAATGGAGCCCGTCGACCGTGCCCAGCAGCTCCGGATCGAGCGGCGCCTTGGCGGCGTCGAGCTCGGGCTGCTGGTTGGACGTCTGGTGCGCGCGCGCGAGCCGGCGCTCGATGCGGTCCAGATGGGTGTACAACTTCATGGTCTTGATCTCGTCGTGCTTGGCCATGGCGGAGGTGGTCGCGTCTCGTGGGGGGAGAGTGGAGGAGGATATGGAAATGGGAGTCGAACCGCAAGCCCACGAAACCAACAACAAAGATCGTGGGGGGGGGGAGGCTTTACGCGGGGCGGGTTGCGGGAGCCGCTTCCCGCATCCGCGGGTTAGACGACGCCGTCTAGAGGAAGGGGACGGGGAAGCGAGGTCACGGAGCCACCTGATGACCCGGCCGGTCGACTCCAGTGGGTGCAAGTCTTTCCGAGCGCGGAAGGATTGGCGAGGTTGAAGTCGCCGGATGCGTGCGTGACAGCCGAGAATTCTCTATTTCAGCCAATGGAAATCGCGTGATTCGATTAATAACCAATCAAGAGTGTGGAACGACCCCCCGCGGCGTTTGGAAGTGGGTCGCCCCGCTGGATCGAATCAAATCGAATCCGTTGGCACAGTTGGTCCTCCAGGTCCATGGCATCGCATCTTCCATCGGCCGAGCTCGAGGCGCGGCTGCGCGCCTTCTACGACACGCACAACCCGGGGAACCAACAGAACATGTACGTAAGGATCAGGACCGTTGGGGGCCCATCGGAAGATGAGGCAACCCAACAAAATCATCCAGGGCAACCACAGAACCCCTGAGTGGGATGCCCCCGGTGGTGGGTAACCAGACTGACCGGCGCGGCGTGGTGATGGATCCATGGCAGCGCCGAGATCGTGAAAAAGTACCACGGCAAGGAGGCCGCGCTGTGTGCCAAGCTCCGCAAGAAGTACGGCGTCGCGCCGGCGCTGGACGTCGTCGCCGTCGCGGAAAACCCCACGCCGACGCCGACTGCCGGCCGCGCCCCCGCGTATGACCCGCACTGCCAACTCTTCCGGGCCGCGCGCCCGCGCGCCGACCCAGCGGCGCTCGACTTTGGCGGCGCGGCGTTCGACGCGCTGAGGGCGCTGAGGGCGCGCGCGCTGGCGCCGCCCGTGGGCGGGATCGCGCCGCTCGACAATATCCACAAGTGCCGCCACTTGGTGCGTTAGCTTCATTATTTCTGCCTTGGCCTACGTCATGGGGAGGTAGCTCACATTCTGTGTGTGTATATCACCCAAAGCTACCCGAGACGGACCCGCAGTACCAGCGGCTCGCGCCGCTCGCGGCCAAGAAGGCGCCGCCCAAGGACAAGAGCAGCAGCGCTCGGGCGTCCGTGGGTTCGGAACAACAGGCCACGCCGCTGCTCTTCGAGGCGCTTGCGGACACGTACCTCGAGGGCCCGTTCACGCTGCTGCGGCGCTGCTTTCTCGAGCGCCGGCGCGTGGGCGTGGTCGTGCGGCGCGTCAACAGCGTGCGCGGCACGCTGCGGGGCTTCCTCAAGGCCTTTGACAAGCACATGAACCTCGTGCTGCTGGACGTGGAGCAGCACTGGATCCCGCCACTGCACTACGCGGCCCACGACCGCGCCAAGCGGCTCGCGCGCGACGCCGGGGACGCCGCCGACGTGCCCGTGTGGTCGGTGGCCGACGAGCGGCGCAACCGCGGCGTCGCGACCAGCAGCTACGCCAAGCAGCTCTTTGTGCGTGGCGACAACATCGTCATGGTGGTGCTCGACGACAAGCCCACGCGCCACGCCACGACGAACAGAGACTACACACCTGTGACAACACAGCGGAGATGACCCCACACGACGGCAACGCCTGACAAGCGAAATAAACGGACTTTGGATTCAGTCACTTAGCGGGCATGGCGGCGGCGGTTGAGGAAGGGAGAAAAAAAGCGGTCTTGTCTAGTGAGTTGTTCCATATTCCCGCCGACACGGGGGCTGGCGCGGGCTCTTCTGCTCGCACGCGCGGTGGTTATGCCGACCTACATTTGGCACACACACACACAGCGACCAGCCACGTGGTTTGGGGTGTATTTAGTACAAGCGACCATGCAAAGGCGGCGCATGCCAAAGGGCCGCGAGGGGGGTCGGAGACGAAAGAACCAACGCGGCGCGACGCTTCGCGTGCCTCTTCGTCGTCGGGAAGCCTCCGTCTCGTCGCCCTCGTGCCCTGCATGCATGCCACCAACAAGAGAGAGAGAGAGAGAGGAGGGAACCTACTGGTCGGCGTCGTCGTCGGCGTGCTTGGCCTTCTGCGCCTTCTCGTAGGCCGTGACGCCGAGCACGAGGCCGAGCACCGTGATGAACGCGACGTAGAGCCCGAAGAACATCCAGAGCGCCGTGGACGTGTCGTCGGTCTGGAGCACGGCGCGTGTGCAGAGCGCGAAGAGAATCCCAGTGAGCACGTACACCAAGATGAGCGCGAGCGGGATGAGCACGAGGTCCTTGGCCGAATACCCGCAGCAGATGGAGCGCGGCTTGGACGACGCGGCCTTGTGGGGCTTGACCTCGACCTGGACGCCGTCGGCGGCGACGGGGGCAGCGGCGGCGGACGACATGGCGAGGGTGTCGAGGGAGGGGGAGGAAGGATACCTGAATGGGGGTCGGCGGGACTTGTTGGTTCTCCCCGACCGTGTTTAGCGGCGTTGGTTTCTGCGGCCAACAACACCAACACCAAACCCCCGGCCAACAAAAAATAGCCGCGACTTTGCACACGACACTCACTCACTGCGTGAGAAGGGGCGTGGATGCTGCGGTAAAAACCCAGCCGGCCGAGGGGCTGGATATATTTACCTACAATTGACCGGTTTTCCGTCGGTATTCTGTAATATCGTATTCAAGTACATGTACGTTGTAGATACACTGATATAGGGTAATCATCCAACACTGAATACCGGTTTGGAATCGGTATTTTTATTCGCTTCTTTCAGTACCCATGACTGATGGTGTATTGAGACAGGAGAATCATTTTCACAGACCCAGTTCAACATGCAAGTATATGGACATATGCATTTCCTCCACGAGGAGGTGGTCGCCGTGGGCTTCCTCAATCTCTTGGCTCGCTCAGCTTCAGACTACGCGTCGGCCCATCCTTCGGCGTTGTGGAGCCGCACGTCGGCATCCATGTTGGGCGAGTTCTGGATCGCGTACAGCAGCTTCTCGCGCAAAATCTCCTTCGACGTGTACATTGGCAGCCGCAGCGCAAAGAAACATGTTTGCGCGTGCGGCAAGTACTTGTCCGGGTCCACTTGCGCGCCAGAGTCGTGGGCCGTCTGGATCTTAAAGTTCATCGGGAAGTCCTTGGCCGAGTTCGGCATGCGGCTGCGCGCCCACACAAAGCGCAAGAACGACGTGCGCTCCTCGCTCGACATCTCCTTGAGCACTTCCCAAAAGGCTTGCACGTGGGGCATCGACTCGTCCACGCTCTCGCCATACTCGGTGCACTGGCGCAGCAGCTCGACGTCTACTTCTCGGCGCCCACAAATGAGTACTTCGAGCTCACGTGGCGTGAACAGTGGCGCCAGCTCCATGGGAAGCACCGAGCTCAAGCCCTCTCGCAACGCCGATAACTGCTGCTGGCTCTCGGTGAGACGTTTCTTCTCGACGAGTTCCACGTATTGTGCCCGATTCTCTAGCGTCACAGGGATTTTATCGCCGTTGGGGCACAGCAATGCCTCGGATCCGTCGCTAAGCGGCGTCGTAAACGTCAAGTACTCCAAAGTATCTTGTGCCGTTTGTTCATCAGCTTCTTCGACACGACTCAAGTTGTTTGTCGATACAAGATCCACGCTTTCAAGATGAGCGCGGCTGACCTCCAGCCCTGCCAGCGGTCGCCACACGAGCGAAGGCAGATCCAACCCCATTTGTAGCCCGTGGCGCACTCCCGTGCCGATGATCTTGCCTAGGAATCTGTGCAAGTCCAAAGCCATTGGACCGTTCGAAGCTGCCGATGTGCCACATGACGGATTCAAGAGGAATTTGTCTTGGTTGCTGCCGGTACCACTTCGACGATTCGGACATGGGATCAGCAGCGGCAGTAACCCTTCTTCGCCCTTCGAAAGTTCAACGTTGTCCATTTGGAGCTCATCAACGACCTGCTCAAAAACGGCACGGTATGGACCACCGTAGTCATTCACACCCTCACCGAGAAATTTCACCTTGAAGGCGCGGCGCTGGCCACCATGTCCCTTGCCACAATACGATCGACGGAACGAACTGTCATTCCATGTACGCATTTCCCGATACAGCTGGCCAAACACCGATCGGCGGAGCCGGTCACTTGGCTGGGCGAGCAAGCTCAGTTTCGAAGCTTGTGCTTGGATTCGGTTGATTCGAATCGTGCGAATCTCCCGGGGGTCCTCGTACTCATCTGAAGGCAGCGGAGTGCTCGTCGTCGTCGCGCGCAACACGGCATCCCAGAATGAGCGCTTGGTCGAAGTAAACACGAGACGCCTCAGCGAGCGCAGTTTCAGGCTTGTGGACGGGTAGTCAGCGGAACTGCTTAGTGCTGCAACACCTGGTCGAGCTTTTGCAGCTACATCGATCACGTCCTTCACTCCCTCCGACGGCTGCAGCGCAATGAGCGGTAGCGCCCGCGTCATCTTGCCGTTGAACACACGAAGCACGGCACATCGAGCTCGAAGTTCAGGTCCCGAGATGCTCTTCAGCGCAGGACATGAAAAATACTCATCATGCACAAACGCGTGTGCCCTCCGATTGGTTGATGTTTCCACGTCTGCTTGGACCTCCAGTGGAGTCAGGACGTCACCGATCCGTAAGTTTGTGATATCCACACCGCTTGCGGCGCAGAACGTGTTCAATCTTTCGACAAGCTGCATGTCAGATACCGGTGTGTGCGAGGTAGTCGCAAGCTGGACGAAAGCCTCGAAGCTGGAGTGAGACTGTGCCTCCAAATCAGTTCGTGGGCTAAATGGTGCCTCAGCAGCCAGCGACTCATCCACGTCGGTCGCATTGTTTTCAATGAGTGTCATGTCCTTCCCGTTGCGTCGGAGTAGCAAGAGCTCCGCCAGTTCACTTGGTGAGAAGTACCACGCCCACGAACGACCTTCATCAGCACCTTCATTGCCTTGAGTTTCGGTGCGGTACCACAGGTGGCCTCGATATACGCCAAGAATCACAGCCTCTTCGGGCTGTGTTAGTTCTCGACCGTACGTGGAGCTTATGCGAACTCGATCCCCGGCCAAAAACGGTGCACTGAGTCCCGCGTCAGAACTGAACTTGATGCACGACGAGGGGTACGTGTCGAAGTCGACGAGCACACCACGGGGGCGCACTGGGTAACGTTGCCAGCGGTTTTCACTCCAACGCTTCCATTCACGCCAACTCTCCTGAAGCAATCGTTCTGATAGCTTCACGGGGACCGGCTGTGGCGAGTGTGCTGCGAGATACCACGAGTGCAAGGTGGAACTAACATCGAGGGTATCGCGCAAGAGCTGCTTCGACGAAACACCAGGAACAGACACCCATTTGCCGTTGAGTGCCACACGATCACCGCTCTTACGCATACCAATGCATGGGTACAGTGTGCGCATGTTCTTCTCTCCTTTCATGTTGTCGAAGGCCACCCCGAGATCTGCGACAATATGTTCGCCAAACTTCATGCCATCCATGAAAAATGACAGCTTTCCTTGTTCCATGTCAAGGCAGACGCCAATTGTGTCTCCTGCATTGAAGTGATCACCATAAATACGCTCGGTGCTGTTGTGGTACGTCGCGCGGAAGTTGACAAAACCCCATCCGGTCCATCGATTCAGACGATTTGCCAACGCGGCTTGAGATCCAGGCGGGCCAGCTTTTTCACACACGCCAATGAACACACTTCCGAATTCAGCTTGATCAACTCGCACTTCCCAGTAGTGAACACCAGTCGCGAACCCGATAGTACCAAGTGCGAGGTTGCGCGACTCTCCGCTGTTGCACGTCACTGTCATACCTTCATCTGAGATCGTGAGGGTTGAGAAGTGACTATACGCGTCCATTGTGAAAAGCGATCTGGTTGTAACACATAGTTCGCCCTTCACTTCAACGAGCTTGCAACCTCGTTTAGCCATGTGCGAGTATTCTCCACGGAGGATATCGCCACTCGAAGCGGAATCCGGTTTTAATGTGTACTTCGTGCCCGGCTGCCATTTTTCGCTGCCAAATCGAAGGGTCCATCCCATATCAGGATGCCCACGAATCAGCTGCAGCTCCTGGATCACAACACTCGAGTCCTTGTATCTGACACCGACAACTCGAACTGCTGCACCGTAATCGGGCCACTCCAAGACGCCGCTCACCTTTGTTGCTGTAACCCCATCAACGTTGATCTCCCCTTCATTAAACAAATGTAGGAGCACACCAAGATGTACTTCGCATCCGAATGACCCTTCATCATCATGCTTCACTTGAGGAGTCGGATACTTCTTCGTCACGTTGCCGTCATCGTCAACCTCGACGTGTACGAGATCGTAGTTTCCATCCGCACCCCATCGGTATGTGTACAAGGAATCGTTAGGCCAGCGAACTGACATTCCTTCACCTTCCACACCACTCCATGGAGATACACCTTCGACAACACCAACTGCGCCTTCTCCGCCATCTTGGTCCCTCCACTTCCAGTTTGGACCTCGGATAACCCGACAACCAACTGTGAGATCTGGAATGGTAGGTTGACCTTCCTTCGTGTCCACGAGTCTGAACTGTGTCAACTGACCACTCCAAATCTCGGCAGTGGTGTCCGACAAGAGGCCGAGCTCACTACCATAATGCCAGGTCATCGGCTCATCACCTAGTAGACCTTCTTCGCCTGCTTCAAGGGAGCTCTTCTCCGACGCATTCAGCATGCCCGTATCGAATTCAATCTTCTGTTCCGGAAAGCAGAAGTTGAACTCCTGTGTCACTGGAGGAGCTTTCTCTTCATCCGTACCACTGACGTGCTGGACAGTGAGACGACCTTTCGTAGCAGCAGCAATCGCCGCAGCAGCAGCTTCGACATCGCTGTCCTCGGCTACCATGTTCGCAATCGCAGACAGTGTGATGTCAGGGTTCTCATCAGAGTCACTATCCACCTCCATGTTGGTGTTAGATGATGTATCTTGTTGGAGAGCTGCCACTTCAGTCTCTTGCATTTGTTGATCACCATCCGCTGCTGCTTCTCCTGGTGCGGCGGTATTATCACCAGCCCTTGCACTGTCTGGTGCAGTGACAGCGGCCACGGCTGCAGCCGCGGCTGCGGCGACTTCCGCTGCCACTGCCGCAGCCTTTTCTTCAGCCAGCTTGGCGGCAGCTTCCTCTGCAATCAATCGTCGCTTCTCTAACTCTTCCTCGTATTCCTTAGCGTTGATGTCGTATAAGTCAGCTTCAAGCTTCCGCGATGCGATCAAACGGCTGGAATTGTCTTGAGTGAACAAGAAATCATCGTGCTGACCAAGAATTGTCGACGCAAGTGACCCGCCGGACACGAGTTCCAATATTGATTGCAAATATCGTGAACACACCGGGAGTTGAGGGTATTCCTTCAGTAATCGTTCGTCTGCCAGATCCAGCAACCGTTTCATCGGGAGAGCCTGAAGAACTCGCTGGACAAGCTCGCGCGCACCAGCTGGTGTGTGCATTCCTTCCGTTCTAGCAGCCTTCAGCAAGGTGTCTTGCAGAATTCCTCCGATGATCCCAAACGCTTTTTCTTTGACACACAAGCCAGGGGATTTGAACGCCGCAAGCCAAGCCTTCAATAGCTCAATTCGAAGGGTGTTACGCACTCCCTCATCCAGTCGATCCTCAAAATTTGCCATGGTGTCCATGAGAAGGCGACTGAACCATTCTGCAAGGAAGACATTCGGGTGCTTCAGAACCTCTCGGTCGGACCACGATTGGCCCGACTCGGAAGACAGCTGCAAAAAGCTTGCCGTGATTGAAGCGTCACTCGAATCCCACGGTACTCGTGCATAGACACGTTCAGACGCCGTCCTCACTTCAATCGTGATTCGGTCCAGAACAGCGTCCAAAAGCTTGTCTCGGCTCGTGAGTGACTGCAGCAAAGAAGCATCGATCGCAGAGCGGGTGACACCAAGGAGAAGGCTGAGAGCTTGTCGACCAGACGAGCACAAGTCCAGCTGCTCATCAATATCCGAAGAGTCGGCTAACATCGAACCAGGAATACTACCACCTCCACTGCTGCAGCTCGCAATCAATTTGATGAAGTCAATGAACAAGGTAGAACTCTTGACACTGCTTCCCTTCTGTGCATCTTGGGATTCGGCGAAGAAGTCCAACGAAAACACACCGACTCTGTCCTTGGGCCATTTTGCAAGGATCGTAAGCAACGCACGACGTGCGTGCAGCACTGCAATAGATCGGCTGAGAAGAAGAAGCTCATTGTAGATGCGATCATCTGGAATAGCCTTGAGCTCCGCGAACATTTCAGCTCGATTCGAGGTCGTTAAGAGAGTTCCACGAGAGTGATGATTTGCACTTGACCGTGCCATCGACGAAAGAAGCTCCCGACCAAAGTACCTCGAATCACTTGAATAATTTTCCTCGCCAATAGCTTCTTCGAGACAGTCTTCACGGCGACCAATAACAGCAAAGCCTTTCGGAAGATCTGCGATCGTCTCTCCTTCTCGACAAAGCACTTCCAATATTGGACGGAAACCTGGGGGAGGTGTGTGCTTGAACGGTGACCCACCAAGGTTGAACTGAAGTCGCTCGCGACGATTAAAGCTTGCACAAGGATATACACCATGTGCAAACTGCACACCACGAAAGGCAATGCCCATGTTGGCTGATTTCATCTTACCATTCAAGCTGAACAAGATCGATCCAGCATCAACATCCACAGCACATCCAACGACGTCACCTTGCTTCCATTTGGAACCCCACGGTGATGATTGGCAATGCCATTTCTGCTGACGCCAGCCGTCGTAAGCCCACGAGTGTGCTCCATCTCCAACGCCATCACCACGATCTGCCGCACCAGAGAATGCAACATCGGCCCACCCAATCTGGATACAACCATTTGTGAGTAGAGTCGCTTCGTAGTACCATCGCCCACTAGTAACAACACAATCGGGGGCACCAACACTGGGAAAACCAGCTCCAACGAGTCCCTCAACCATCAGGTCACTCTCTCCAATCGAAGCTTGCCCGCTGACAGCACGCAGGGGGTTCGGTTTCGGGACGTCAATAGCTGCAGGAACGTCGACAACAGGCGCATCAGTTGTCCCATCTATTGCGCGCTGCTTTGCCTCTTCTTCTCGTCGATCTTCTGCTTCAAGTGCCTCACCGTTTGAAAGGATCCAGGTCAACGCCGCATCAACGTTGTTTCGGTTTGCAGCAAGCGCCTTCTTGCACCAATTCTGCGGGAAACCCATTTCCGCAAGTTGCTCGAGCAGCGGACTGACGAGGTCAACTTCTCTACCAGACTTGGTGCCTTCGGCACTCGCCGCTTCCTTTGTTGCCTTGAATTGTGTCACCATTCGCTCCATATCACTGCTATGCTCAAAGCAGAAGTTGATAGCGGCTTCAACATTCTGGGAACACCTTGCCAACGCGACTTCACACCACTCCTTTGGGAATCCCATTTCCATCATCTGCTGAACCATAGGATTCGGGGGTGACTCAGCATCTACCGTTCCTTCGGTTTCCTTCTTTTCTGATGCCTTCTTCGGCGCAGGACACGCAGCAGCCCGGCGCAAATTAAACCACCTTGACCAAAGATACACCCAGCTCTCTTCAAGAGACGCAGTCTCAACCAATCCCGCTGTTGGTGTCTCCGATATCGCTATTTGAAGCAAGTCGAATAGGTTACCTGAGCCACCGCCTCGGATGAAGATCTCAGCAGCTCGCTTGTCCCGAAGCAGCATTGAGATCGACCGCAGGCCATGCTGGCACAGCAACATTCGCTGAAGTTGCGATTCTTTGTCAATCTCGGACAGCACCTGGTTCGCGTCTATCTCACCATCGAGAACGACTGGGCGCGATTTTGGTGACGAGATCTCGTCTTCACCATCCTCAGACTCCGCGCCGCCACCCCCAACCATCTCACTGTCCATTCCACTGGGCGAGGAAGATCCATCATTGGACATGTCGTCGTCTTCGTCCGGTTCATCCATATAAGCATCTTCACCTTTGGTATATCCATCGATCGCCTTCAAGCTTTCGTGGCTTCGGTCAATCTCATCGATGAAGAACGGGAATTTCTCGACAAGTAGCTTTTGGAGGACTTCGTCTGAGAACACTGAAACGTCTAACTCGACATCAGGAATGGGGACAAGGTCGTCGACTGGAATCCGGATTGGGCGATTCTGATAGAACAACGTCACAATTGGTTAGCCTGGAGTTCAGGTCAGCATAAAAGCCTAGGGCTACGTACCGGTGGAACGGACGACGATCGAACAGAAGCTGATTCGCTAGATCGATTTGTCTTGATGAGCACCTCAGCCGCAGACTTGTCTGGCTCGTACGAAACAACTAGACCAGTAGCTCCACGAAACGACACTTCTTGAACTGCAGACGATGTCTTGGGCAGAATCCTCACAGTCGCGCCAACATGCAAACTCTCGACGTGACCATCGAGAACACACAAGGCAGCAAGTGCGCTTAAATGTGATTGAGATTGAGCCGTCCAGGTATCAAGAGTCGGGATGTCTCGGCTGTGAATGTCTTCCATCTCGACATCAGTGTCCAACCCTCGGCCAGCGGCGCTTAGCGGCACACCAGATAGTGCGCTCACCAACGCCGCACTGAGATGTGAAGACCACTTTGACGACTCGTAGAGAGACCGAAGAAGCAGTACAACCTCGCCAGCAAGTCCGCTGGTCGCATTCGGATAAGATTCAGCTGGTGGACGACTATTCGAGGAGATCCCGGGCATCCGTTGCAGCATTGCCGCTACAAGGCTGGGAGGGCACATCGAGCGAACAATCCCGACGAAAAAGTTAACCAACGACGTGGCCTGGTCCTGCAAGTCATCTTCATCGCCTTCGTCGTCACTGTCGACGTCGAGTATATCCATTGCGTCTGGACGCAATTTGATCGTTGAAGGATCGAGTTCTGGTAATATTCGCCGAAGAAGCTTCAGCGAGCGGCGTTGGATTGGAACTGATCCAATTTCAAGAAGAACCAAAAGGAGCCGTAACCATCTCGACGATGATAAATGCGACCTGCATACAGGCGAACCGCTGACTGAGTACAGCAGGGAGCAGATTTGATAGCAGTATTCTTCAGACTCGTCGGCTTCACTCCTGACTTTTTCGCCGACAGCATCAGGGCTACGTTCCATATCAGTCGGCTCATCTTGATTTTCAGCAGAATCCTGATGTGCTGTTGTCGACTCTGATCGGTTTCGAATGTCCTCAAGAGCATTTTTCAGCTCTGTGTAGAGCATGTGGAACACAGATTTGCCCAACGTTTCTGGACCGGAAGGTTTGCGAAGAAGTGGGATGGCACCTACAGCTAGGCCGCTGAAAGACGACAAGGCAGTATCCGCTGGGACCGCGAATGCATCGGTCGCTTCACCAGCTTGAGCAACTTGAGCAGCAAGGAGATGCACCACTTTAAGCGTCGCTCGCACAACATTCCGGCGGGACTCAATCAATCGGGCCCGTTCTTCGGTTGAGACGCCTCTATCCGGTGTTAGTCCAGCGTCCGGCATTGCCTCGTGACTTCGAGCTTCATCCAAAACTGTTTGCAGAACTCGGAAAACGCCGACACGGGACAAGAATGCATGGTCATCCGGTTGGATAACGATACCCCATGCCTCAAGTAGAACCAGTTGCAAATCAGAATCGTGGCCCCATGTAGCCTTTGATAGTGATGCAGCCAGCAAGCCGTACAAGTTCTCGAATGCATCCCGAATATCGTTCTCCAAATGCTTACCACATCCGCCCAAACCACTCAAGAAGTGCCCGGAATCGTTCTTGGAGATGGATTGAATAGTGTCCAAGTCAGTCGAGGCCGAATCCTTCAGAATAGTCGCAGCAGTTGTGATATGGGTTCCCGCAGAAAGCCAATGCAATGTCGTCGCGAGAGCAAAAGACGACTGGATAGATTGTTGCACCGGTGCCGTAGAACGACCGAGAGCTGAGGAAGAAGAGTCTCCCACGAAATACCGGAAGGAAAGCATTCCAAGGATACGTAGAAAAGCTCGCGTTGAATGCGCAAGCATTCGGGATTGCAAACTCGAGATTCGAATTGGCGCCTCTAAGAACCGGGACACCTGCATGAGCACCTCACTGTAGATACGCTCTGCACACTCGTAAACAGCGGATCTGGAGGGTGGAGAATGACCAGAGACACCTTCTTGGGACAAAATCGATACAGCAGCTGAAGCAGCAGCAGCTTTCGCACTGGGCTCAATAGTGAGAAGAAATTCAGCCTTCCTGATCACGAGTGCAGCGACAACAGCGTATGTCGATCCCATCGAGTTCTTTGCTCGAATTCCCCACTCGATTACACGTTGTGCTGCCCTCCAGATATGCATCAAGTTGTCATGCGGCCGCTCTTCGCTGTTTCCAATATCGCCACTAGTCGGCCGCACCAGTTTGTGGACCAGACTGGAAAAACCACTGTGCCACAGCATTGCAGCACACACAGTTCTCTTTGCCACTTTCATTGGCTCGCCACCAAGACGCAGAAACGGGGATTCTCCCACATGTCTGGAAACCCAACGGTCAATGGCAGCAGCTTCACCTCTTCCACCAATTAGCTCTTGGAGGAAACTGTGGTCAAGCCCGCTCTTCGCTTCACTTGCCGTATCTCGGGTCACGGCCTTCGGAGTGACGAAATCAAGCCATTCTTTGGACGCTGAAGCCAGCTCTGTGAACGACGACTCGTCCAAACGAATGCGAGTGACATCCGAAAGGCTTACCAAAACTCCTTTCAGGTGACTCTGCACCATTCCGGATGGCAAGCCGCCAGATAGGAGTAAACTGTCAACCCATCCTTCGTATTCGTCACTTGAACATTCAGCGGATACCTTGACAGCACCATCTGCATCAGCACTGGTCGAACTGTCTGACACAATTTCGTCATCTCCAGATGGTGTCGGGATGAACTGATCAACGATGAGATCCGGCCTTTCACAGTCGATAAGCGCACGACTCAGGGCACCGGCGAGGTTTGCACACACGACTTCAAGAACATACAACTTTCGAAGAGATGCATCTGACGGGTGATCACAATCGCTTGGAGGCTGGAGTTTGTGTCCCACAATGTTTCCACTTGTGTGGCTTTTAGCGTCTTCATAGCAGCCTGTGAAAGCTCCGCCATCTGCACGCAGTCGACCCTCCACAACGCAGGTTCCACCTTGGCGCCATGTCTCAAGGAAGCGAACCTTATTGCCGATGACTGCGCCACTAAGAGTCACTGTTGTGAACGAGCCACTGCTTTTTCCAGTCACGGTGCCGTCTGGATCTTGCTTCAGTGTCAGGTGGTATTGCTGGGCTGGAATATTACCTGCCGCCATGCTCTTTAACTCCCATTCTCCGCTGACATCCATAGGCAAATCACTACTCTTCATGTTTCGAAGATCTCGGAGATGCTGGTTCACTTGATCGAGTTGCCGAACCAGCTTCGTGCACCACGGGATTAGGTGGAGAGCGAGCACGGACGACAATCCGTGAAATGTCTTCAGGATTGACAAACTGCTGATCAATGGAGTAACTAGCGATACAAGGATCGGATAATGGTTAAGCACGTCTTCGACAGGCTTCGATGACTTCTTCGCGAAAGCCTCTGTCCACGCTGCATCCATTTGAGTTGAACCAAGAAAATGGATCGACGAGTCCAATGTTGCCGCAACGTGATGGAGAAAGGGATGAAGGATTGCTGGAACAGTAACCTCTCGCACACGCCTCACCACTCCACCAATCTCTCCCGAGTTTCCGTCACTTGAACGCACAGGAAGGATTGTCACTTGATCATCGCGTTGGTACAACCCGATCGCCGGGTACAGCGTACCATGCTGCGTCAAGCCATCGAATGCGATACCCCAGTCACTATCATCGAGACCGAATGATAATGCACCAGTGTCCGTATTCAGCCGAACTCGAACGACACTTCCCGTGCTAAACCCATCTCCGTAGTCGCCGCGAACTTTGCTCCGATTGTGCCATAACGCACGAGTCCCGATTAGTCCCCAGCCTTGACGATCACCACCCACGTACGTTGCTACCGACGCGTCACGGGTGCAAACACCAAGAAAGATGTGCCCTTTCTCACATCGATCAAGGCGAACTGCCCACTCATGTATACCAGAGTTCGGTGCACATCCTGTCGTCGCCATTACCATACCCCACTGTTTGGCAGTATATTGTCGAGCGGTCTTGTTACCGTCGGATAGAGTCATGGTTTCTGCGCACCGGGCAGTGTCAAATTCCAGCGCAGGAGGTTCGTCACCCCGAGCACCACCAACTCGAAGAATCATCAAATCTTGAATAGAACGGAGAAATACAAGCCGAGCGTTCTTTGAAGACGCCACATCCTTGTTCAGGCGATCAAAATTTGGCAACAATGGCGCATGAACTGATTGATAATCTTCACCGATGGAAAACGAAGGCCATGAAGCTTGTAACACACTTTTTCGAAGAAGATCAATCAGGTCAGGCAAACGACCGATGCAGTGAAGTGCCGCACGCTCTTGTTGCCGGCTCGTTTCCCAAACCTGTTCGTACGCATTTGCGAGTATTTCCCGGGCTCTGTTGTCAGCAAGAACAAGTCCTGATACACCTGTTGCCTCGAGAATCTCTGGAGGACCGATATCCGTGAGAAAATCGAGCAGACAGTGCGGCGTCAGCGTCCCATTCGTCAACGAAACTCGAATGACCTCAGGTCTCCAGACGGGTGATTTCTTCTCATGCTTTTGAACGACGCTCAAAACGGTCGCATCGTCAATAGGTTTCGGATCATCAACTGCCTCTGGCGTGGAGCTTTGACTCCGTTCATTTGTGTCGGAGCTTGAGACTACAACATCACCGCACTGTGGCACAAATGCTTGGGCAAGTTCTGGAGTGCTCAGTCGAGCACACAACAATTCGAGTTGCTGATACTTCCACAAAAGCTGGGCGTCATAGCTCTCAACATATTTTAGACATTCCTGCAACAATGACAGGAGCAGCTCGTGTCGACTTGACTGAGATGGATAGAAGTGGGCAACAGCGCGAGCCCAAGACACGAGCGCATATTCCCGAACCTGGCTGTCATACACATGAGAAACAAACTGGGCATCCTTGCTTGACCACGAATTTGCGAAGAGCAGATCGCCGACCACATCCCGATCTGATGCTGTCAGGGCGCCAGACACCTCGCAATCTTGAATACACTGTTCCACAAGTGTTTTCACACTCCCGACGAGGCGATTGCCGACACTTGGTGACGTCACATCCCCGGAGGTCGAAATTTGTCCGAGTCCGACAGAAGCAGGTGACATGCTCACAACTTCAACATGGAAAAGGTGCGCCTCCAGTGCCCTCAGAACGGAAAAGCGTGCACAGGCCACGAACAGGCTCCAGGAAGAGCTTTCATCGTCCGACTTTAACCACCTCGGCGACGCCGTGACAACATCACGAAGAACAGAGTTGATCAGCATGAACGTCAACGGATGTGGTTGAACCGCAGAACTGCTGGGCAGGATCCCGAGACGGCACGATTCAAGGTACTTGAGGCAGAGGTCACTGATCTGTGCGAGCAAAGAGATCGCAGCAGTCGTGACGTTGACATCAATACCCTCACGAGGAAGGAGAAAAGGACCCAAGGCAAGGATCTCATCTCTGGAAAACTTGTCGGGCCGGGGAGGTACGGTGTTATCCTGGACAGTGGGGCTGGATAATAATGCTGGACTGGGGCTGAGTTCTCCATCGCCTTGCTCTCTGTTCATTTCCGGTGAGAGTGAAAGAGCAATGGCTCTGGCCATCAACGCGTCTTCATCTACACCTTCGCCTTCCCCACTAGCAGATACGCCAGCGTCCTCATCTTCTTCATCATCGTTTTCTGCGTCTTGGTCTTCCTGATCCTCATGGTCTTCTTCGAGATCGCGATGACCTTCTCTTGTCCCTTGAACTTCGCCAAAGTTGCTCAATCGAGTACGCAGAGAACTGATTGAATCTGTTTCTGTCTCCACTTCCATAGTTGAAGCCGAAACCTCCGTTGAAATGCTGACCGAAACACCATCGCCTTCTTTCAACGGCTCCGTTGAATTGACATTGGCGACACCAGGGTCCTCGATAGACTTGGTGTCAACAACATCACGCTTCGGAAGCTCTGGAGCCTTCTCGCCACGAAGCACCCGTAAGTGACTGACCAAAGGTAATTTGAGTTCTGCGGCATTGTCACTGTCTGAATCGAGACTCCACGCGAGCAAAAGCTTAGTCGCGAGCAACAGACTCTGAATCGACCCGTCGGCAATTGCTCGAGCAACAAACTTTGCAATGTTGAGCTTCATGTCACCGGACGGCAAGCGGGGCGCGGTCAAATCTGGAGAAAGCATTGAAGTTGTCGATGCCGAGGACAAGCTCGACTTCTCTTTGCGCTCGCGATCTTTCCGTTTCTTCTTCTTGCGCCTGTCCATCTTCGGGTCCACACCTGTCACTAGCGGATGGCATAAAATCGCACCGTACAGAGCAGGATCGGTCTCACGGATCTGAGACAGCAACACATTATAGACACGATCGTCGATCTTGTCTCGAAGAAGTCGCGCATGCAGACGCGCAAGTTGTCGTGCAGGATCCGCGGCATCCTCAGCTTTGTCGGCATCGTCCTCGTCATCGCCAGTTTCAGTGTCCTTGTCATCGTCGCGCTCGCTTTCCCCGTCCTTGTCCTTGTCACGAGGCTCACGAAAGTCGCGGCTTCCTCCGAGCGCGAATTCGATGTCAGACTTGGCCTCCATAAAGAATCGTGTGAGTTCTTCCACGCGCTGCCGGCGCGCGGCATCCGCACTCAGCAGGTCCTCTTGCTTGCCGGCTAGCGTGGTTTTGGGCAGCGCGTCCAGCGGCTTCTCTGGCTCGCGCTCCAATTTCACCACCTCCGCGCGGCCCTCACTCGCGAGAAACTCGAGCGACTCGGCGGTCAACACATTGTTGCGGTCGCTGCACAGCGCCGACAGTTCGCCCTGAGCACCACACACACACACAAAATAAATATTGGCACCTCAAAACCCCATCACGAACGGGGGAAGCGACGCGCTCGCCACGCACCATGAGCCGCGCATTGCGCGTCTCCAGGTTCTCCTTCTCCTGCGTCTCCTGCAGCTCGTAGAGCACGCTCGTCTGGCGCTGGAGCTGCGGCGCCTGGCGGCTCGCGACGCGCGCACTGTTCAAGCGCATGGCCGTCGGAACGCCCTCTCTCTCTCTCTCACTCTCTCTCTCTCTTTCGCTGTCGCTCTCTCGTCTGGTACCCACACACACAGAGCGGACGTCGCGGCAGTCGGTCGTCAGGGAGGGGACGGGGAGGATAAAGATCTTCGGTTCTCCCCCCTCCTTTGCGCTTCCCCCCGTGGTTGTGTTGTCTTCCCCACAGAAGAAACCCAGAGCTCGCCGGAAATCCTCGAAGGGGAGGCAGAGGAAGCCGGAGTGATGGTCTTTCGCTCCAAAAGGATCCAACAGCTGCAACACCACTATACACCACAGGTATACACTCACGAAAGTACGAATCGAGTTGCACTGCTTCAACGTCAAGGCCAACGGAGTCCCTCGTATCGAATGAATGCTATGATGCGCAGTACCAACACGTGTGCGGTTTGCCATGGCATGGTCTATGATGACACCATGGGTGATCAAAAGATCCATCACGTTGGAAGGAGGCAGCGGATCCAAGGAGCCACGGAAAGGAATGACCCGCAGCGGAGAGTCCATCAAGACATCATGGCTCGCGCACAAACGTGATGTTCATTATCGTCGAGCAGACGGCACACTCCACTGGTCCACACACATGTACTAAAATCCTACTTCCTTTGCCATCGTTGCTAGTGGATGGACAGCGCGTGCTCAGTGGCTCACGGACCTGCCCAGCCCCATCAAAAGCTCGGCAGATTCCGCATCTTGGGCGTCTCGATGGTGAAGTTCAATCGGTTCTGTCTTGACATCGACTGTTGAACAAAACCACTCAGTCTCATGAGTGTCCGTCCTGACGAGAACGACGTCGTCCCGCGTGATCCACCACCGTACCTTTGTCACCGCCCATGGACATCTCAGAGCTGCCGGTGGACGATCCGCCCGTGTCATGCTCCGTCTCCAAGTCGTTCAACTCGCTCGGGTCGCTGCAGTCCTGCAACAGCGCCACGACGAACGCGTTGTGCAGCATGACTGCGTTTCCCCCGCCACCGACCACATACAAAGCACACACACACACACACCGTGGGTCAGCCATCTCAGGGCGCGCACGACACACCGCGCATCCACACGCACTGTTCTCGGGGCCGAGCAGCGACTCGGCCGTCGACTGGAACTGCTGGATCGAGAGCTTGGCCACGAGGTACTGCTGGAAGGCCGTCCAGTAGCTCCGCCACGCGTCGCGGTGCCGCCGCTGGAGCGCGCGGAACAGCTGCGCCTTGCACTCGCGCACGCGCTGCGTGGCGCGCGCGGACGGTCGCGCCGGAGTCGTGGTCATCGCCGCCGTCGCGCTCGCGATTCGATCGTTCTGGACTGCCCCGCCATGGTGTCGGTTCATTGCGCCCACGAGAGGTGTGCTGGTTCCGCTTGTCTGTGTGCAAAGAACAGGATGGGCTCCGTGTTAAAAATCGAAAGCGCCTGGAATGAAGTGCACCACGCTATTCTAGATGGTGGAAGGGTACACGTGCCCTATTGTAGGACACCTCCATGTTGTTGTTGCGATGGAAGTCCCGAGACAGGAATACTTCATGTCCTGACCCGCGTGACGAATGAGCACGCGTGCTTCAGTCAGTCCACAGACACAAACGCTGGTACCCAAACGGCGGCCGCCATGGTGTATTCATAGCCGCTCCGGGGCCGTATCGTTCGACCAGACGCGAAGCCGCCGAGGTAAAATTAACTCGCCTCAATGCCCGAGGAAGGGCGGGGTCGTTTCGCAAAAGCGGGCCGGTGCCAGGCCAACGTTTTGGCTTGAGTTGACTGCTTACACCGTCACGTTGGGGAGGGATCAGTGCCAGTGATCGCTGGCCGGCTGGCGCGCTTGTCGGCAACCAACGCAGCAGCCGGGCGACGCCGATTTAGACACGGCCGCACGTCTCGCCCCGCGCGCCAACAGAGCGCGAGTGGCCGCGAACAGCGTCGCGACTCGACGGAAAGCGAAGCAGCCACCATGGGCGCCGGCGCCTCCATGGACGAGCGCAACTCGATGCAGACGCGCTCCCGCGTCGTCGCGGCGCTCATGAGCCTCGCGAACAAGCCGCAACACGCGCCGTTGGTCGCCGCCAAGACGCAGTGGCGAATCGCCGCGCCGTATGCCGGCACGGCGTCGGAGCCGACGGGTATGGAGCAAGAGCTGCTCCATATTCTAAACGATCCTGTGGGGCAGAAGCACATCGGCGCGTTTGCCAAGAAAATCATGACGTCCGAGACGTTCTTCTGCTGGGTCGAGATCAAAGAGTTTCGAGACGCACCGTCGATCGGCTACCGCAAGTCACTGGCCAAGCTGATCCACAAGAAATACATCAAGACCGGTGCACCGATGGCACTCGGTTGCATCAAATCCGACCTCATCGAGTTTTACGACGTACGTGAGCTTGCATCTCGTGGGATGCAAACCTTACCGTGGCTCTGACTTTGATTCACGCATGCAGAAACAAATCGCGACAATGGAGACGGACTCATCAGTGATGACGCCCCATTTTTATGAGCGGCTAATGTCCCACATCACAGCCGACATGGTGCAGAACACTTTTTTACGCTTCAAAAATTCCCCCGAGTATGAAGCGTACAAGAAAGAAATCAAGGACACGTACAACAAGGTGACGGTGGAAGACTTCGAGTATCTCGAGCTGTTGGGCAGCGGTGGCTTCGGACGTGTTGTTCACGCACGAAAGAAATCCACTGGCAAGCATTATGGTACGTCTGGGTCGTATGCTAGTGGATTGTGGATTATGTCACGCCGTTTGACGTCAGTGTCTCTGATATAGCCATCAAGATTCAGCTCAAAACGGGCTTGTTGGACGAGCATCATGACCAACTCAGCCAAATCACGTCTGAAAAAGATATTCTTCAGATCTGCCACAACCCGTTCGTGCTTGACATGCACTACAGCTTCCAGACGTCTGCGCATGCTATCATCGTCACAGAACTCGTCAGAGGCGGCGATCTCGGCGAAGCGTTGAAGTCTTCTCGTGAAGGATACCTTATCGAAGATCGTGTGAGGTTGTACGCAGCAGAGATCGGCCTCGCTCTAAACCACATGCACGAATTGGGCTTGATCTACCGCGATCTAAAGCCTGGAAACGTGCTTCTTGGTGAAGATGGCCATGTTGTACTCGCGGACATGGGTCTCGCTGCTGGGTTCGACCCGAATAACATCAAGAAAGACGATAATGGCAGCACGAAGTACACCCCAGTAAACGCAAAATTTACGCGGCGGAAAACGACAGTCGGAACAAGAGGATACATGGCCCCAGAGATCATTTCTGGCAAGCTCGTGAAGCGTGATCAGCGACCAGGATACACGTTTGCCGTCGACTACTGGTCGCTCGGGGTGACAATTTTCGAACTGATGTGCGGTTTTCAGCCGTTCAGTGTTTACTCGGGCGGCAACTTCTTCCAAGAAGTCGCAAACGAGGAGATTTTTCGCTTGTCACCGCGCACACAACACAAGATCGAGCTCCAAAAGATGGCTCAAGGTGTGACGTTTCCGCCCCACTTGTCCAAGAACAGTCAAGACTTTTTGCGGCGGCTGCTTGAGGTCAACGCTGAGAACCGGCTCGGCTGCAACACGGAGAAGGGCTTTCAAGAATTCATGGACCACCCGTTCTTCGAAGGCATTGACTGGGAGAAGCTCATGATGAAGCACATTGACCCCAAGTTCAAGCCGAACGTGCCAGCACTGACCGACAAGAAGATCTACAACTCGTACGACCACATGATGTCGCACTTTGACATGCGTGACAAAGACTTCATTCGACGTGAGTCCATTTTCTTCTGGTCCTGTATTCTCATCGCACCTGGAGCTGACTCTCTTTCTGTTGCTACCCACAGACGACTGGTACGCTGACCCAGACCCTGAAATGCAGAAGCACTTCGAGACGTGGGACTACATCTCTCAGTACACATTACGAGCCGAGTTGGGTATTGCGAAGGAGCTCGACGAGACCAATATCCCGTACAAGGTGTTGCAGCTCACGGGCGAAGACATGAAGAATAAAAAGAAGTAGCATGTGCTCGCGCTCAGCCACGCAGCTCGCCACCATGCCATTGGCAATTCGGCGGTGAGCGCCATGCGATCGTGAAGGTCAGCCCGCCACGACCAGACACTATAGCTGCAGTCTGTAATACTAGAACCTCCATACTACGTAGTCTGCACCGAAACACTACCATTCGCCTACTCGTTCACAATCTCGCTTCGATATTCGGGGGTTCCTCAGTAAAAGTATTGATCTATGGAAGAGTTATCGTTCATTTGAACTCAGTGTGGTGGTACAATTTTCATCACCGGAGACCCCAAAGGCACACGTGCAACACATCCAACAGCATACAGCCATCGCTTCTCGCACTCGGCAATCGCAGATATCTTTCCAGGCTCTTCAGGAAAAAATTAGAGTTGAGTTAGCGTCCCATCGCGCCACACGAGGCAGCGCTCGACGGCTAGTGTATTTTTTCATCCCCAGACGCCTCTCCAGCTCACACACATACACCGTCGCAGGTGTCCCGCGACGCGACGATCACGTTGTGTGCTGCTCGGTTAGTTCGACGAATGAAGAGCTCCAGGACCTCTCCATTTTGGCCTTGTCCCCACGAAGAGCTTCTCGCCAACCAATCGATCGCGACGGGCCAGGGTTGAAGCGGGTCTAAAACCCATTTTACATGAAGACGGGCTCGATCAACTTTGACAGACCCGGGTCAAAGTATTCACCAATGAGAGGATCATTATCCATGAATTATATTCATCCAATTACAATACAGATCGGGTCTTGTGCGCCCTGTCACAGATCTGTGAGTTGTCTCGCTGGGCTGATCGCGTCGTGCGCGCGGTCGTGAGAGTAGGCAGCGGAGCGGATTCTAGCCAACTCACTCACACTCACAAAGCTCGTATTGTGATGCTTGGAGCCCGTAGACCCCATTGTTGTGGTTATAGGCGATACCACTCGTGCGGAGGATCTTGGCTGACGCTTGGACAAGAGAGTCTCCGATGCACGGGACGGCGCTTTCGTGTGGTCCATACGCGCGAAGCGGAGGCTTCTGTCGGCTCGGCGACATGTGTGTGTGGTGGCAATGCGCTGGATGCATCGTCCCAGCACGGCTCGGAGCTCTGTCTGGAGCTCGAAGTTCGCCATCTCGAGGTCGGCGCACTGGGCCGGCAGGCTCCTGAACTCACGACCACGCGTGAACCCATTTACCGCACGAGCGTTGTTGAACCAATGCGCTTGGTTGCGCAATACGGGAAAGGTCTTCGGGCATTGGTCGACGGCCAATGCGGACTCACCACTCGATCGGTCCTTGTCGCCCACCATCGTCCTAACAGCCTCCAGTGCGCTTGTCAACTCAACTGCCTTGTCTCGGAGCTTCTTGAGCCGTTTTATCGTGGCAATCGTAGGTTGTGTGACTAGGATTGGAAAGCGTTCTTGGGCGCTAAAGGGCGAACGGAACAACACCATTTGCATGGCAGAGACGCTCATTGAGGCTTTGTTTTTGTGAACGGAGAATGCGAATAAAATAATGTTTTGAAAGCAAGAAAGGCGTTCAACGGTTTTCTTATCCAGAGATCACGGGGAGGAGTGGGTGCACGATGTCTAGACAGCTTGCTGTCGGGAGTTTGCACGTGCTCGTGCATCGTTTATCCGCGATGCTAACGGGACTCACAGGATACTTGAGGACCATGTCGCTTTGATTGATTTTCGACGGTCGAAATCGACCGGGTCAATTGCACTGAAATAGCGCATTGTCCACACAACGGTAAGTGCGCATTGGCTGTTGCGCACTTAACGTACACTTTCTAGCCCTCGTCCACGATCTTGAAACGACGTATCATGGATGGCGTGGTCGTGGTCGCCGAGCGCGGCGGCGCGCTCCAGTACGCGCGGTCCTTCAGCGCGCGCTTCGACCGGCGCCACGTTAAGAGCGAGCGCCTCAACCTCGCATCACTGCTCTTCGCGCTGCAGCAGTTCGCCGGCAACAGCCTCCACGCTGTGGACCCCACTGGCGCGGAGGAGTGTCCGCCGATCGCGCGCTTCGAGACGAGGGCCGAGCGGATCGTCATGGCGCGCAGCCGCACACAGGGGCTTTTGATCGCACTGTTCATGCACCCGACTGTGGACGCCAGCGTCGCGCAGTGAGTTGGTGTGTGCATGCTGGATGAAAGACATGGCGGCTCACACTTGAATATGTGGAGGTCTCTGGTCGCACGCATCGCCCACTACTACGACCACGAGCTGGGCGCGGAGGCGCGGCTCGCAGTCGCGCTCAACCAAAACGTGCGTTGCATTTTTCAGAGGAATCATGATTCTGTCTTATATTGTCTCCTCCCCAGGCTCGTATATTCCGAGAAGCGTGCGAGCGGGCCCTCCGCGACGAAGTCGACGCGTGTCTCCATGGGTTTGCGGATTCGTTGTATGGCCAGTGCAATATCAACCAACGATCGTCTGTTGGGTTTGTGTTGTATCAATTCTCGTCTAGTAGGGCTAGTCGCCGAACTGTAGGCCACACAGCCACTGGCATCGACCACGACGACGACGAAGACGACTGCAAAGACGACGCGGCCATCGTGACGCCGACTAATGCGTCTGTTGATAGTGGGAAAGAGTCTAGACTCGCGTCACCACGTCCAACCGACAGTCGAAGCTCGGCAGAGCCTGCTCCGCGGCTCCAAAAGCTCTTCGCATCCACGCGCTCGCTGTTGCCACTCCCCAAGGTTAGAGGCGACGGTGGCCACGGCGCTCCCAAGGGCAAAGTCAAGAAAAACGCCGTCATGAACCTCGCGGATCCCAAGCACTTTGAGCGGTTTGTTCGGTTCCCAAGAACCCCTGCTCCTGGTGGTGGAGGTGACGATCTGCTGGGCAAGTTGATAGATCATCCTCAGTTCCCACTCGCGCTGATGGACGCGCTCGAGCCACACGTGGTGCACTTCGTCGACCTGATACAGTCTTCGACGAATATAGCGAGTGGGGTGCGAACGGTACAATCAGGAACGTGGCGCCACTTTCCTTTGCCAGCGTTGTTGCCACCTGCACGTGTTTGTGTCGACTTGCAATTCTGGCTGTGCGGTGGGTCCCTTCTGGTCCACACCAAGGCTTTACTCCTCGAGGACAGCTGCACCGAGAAGCTCCGTGCGGCTGCTTTGCTGGATCGCGTTACCCCCCTTGCGAGATGCGCCGTGAAATTGTCGCCGTGACAACCCATTTCTATCCTTAATACGACATCAAGTGTGCCCGTCCACGACGTCTTCGACCACCAAGTCCGGCTTACTCGTCGCCGTTGGGGTCTTCGCTTTCTTTTTTTTCTTCGGCGAAGCCGTCGTGTTCACTGTGCTCGTCGTGGAAGTCAAGATGGCAGGGGCAGACGCGAACGACGATTGCGAGTGGTTCGCCAGTGGCAGCGTCACGGTTTCGACCGGCGGCGGTCGTTTAGACGCGGCGGTTGGCTTCATTTTCTTGGATGTGGGGGAACTAGACACAGGCGATGACTCAAACGCCGTGACGGCGGTCTGTAAAGTGTTGCTAGACCCGATGGCATCGGTCGGTCGGTCGCCGTCGGTCGTCGGGGAGAGGAAAACCTTGGCAGTGCGGTCACGCGCCTTCAGGTAGAGCTCGACCAAGCTCGAACGCTTCCGCTCTGGTTTCGGTGTGGCATTGATTTCCTCGAACACGTAGTCATGGAGATCTTCCCCGACGGTCTCCCGGAACTTCTGGCTCGTTTGTCGCGATAGATGGACAAGCTTTTCGATGTGTCTGATATTGAGCTCCTTCGGGTCGATTAGCGAGCGGCGCTTGGCGGCCTTGAGCCAGAAGCGCTCGCCGAGTACGCGCTGCTGGATCTCGGTTTGCAGCTGGAAGGCCGGGAACAGTAGCATCGGATGCGTCTGCGTGAATTCCTCAAACATCTTGATGCTCAGACGACCGTTGGGTGTGCTGCGCATGATTGACTCGAGTTTGGCCATGACTTTCTGTGCGTTGCCGTTGCGTTCCCACTCGCTGCCCCAGATTTCGCGTACGCACTGGCTCGCTTCGGCCACTTCGATCTCCCCGCTGCCGTCAGCATCGTACAGATCGAACGCGTACCGCACGAGACTCGAGCGGCTGAACGAGCAGTAGTTCCACACAGCCAACACAAACTCGATGAAGTCAACTTCGCCGCTTCCGTCGCGGTCCATGACCGAGAACGCCTTCTCGGAGAACCGCGTGCGCTTCAGATCTGGTCGGGAAATGTCGTCGATTGCTGTGTGAGGAGACGCTCAAACGAGGTGAACGGGAACGCATGTCCGTACCAATATAGTCGAAGAACTCCATCAGATTGATCTCGCCTGAGCCGTCTAGTTACCAGGAGACAGGATCAGCCGCGAATTGATATTCCGACCCAACCAGGGCAGGACATCGATCGGGTCGAACCTTTGTCCATGATGTTGAAGATTTGATGGAGGTCGAAGAGCTGCTTTTTCCCAATACCGACCGAAATGAGCTTCTGCCCGAGCACGTCGTTGATCTTGTAGATCCTATAGAACGCGCCTTGCCGGCTGAGCCCACTGTTTCGGCCCACAACACTCGAGACCACGCCCATTGGAGTCGATCACTCCACCGCCATTCAACACGAGGGCAAACGGGAGCGGAGAGCAAATGGCTTAAGTCCGTTGGCTCACCGAGTCAGTGTATCGGCCACCACATCGACCTCACACTCACGGTGGGCTCCGTTCGACCCTCGACAAGCGAAGCTCCAAGAACGGCAGCCCAGACGAGTCTAAAAATCGATCGTTGCCCCACAGGCTCCAAATAGACGGACGGCACCATCATCGTGATGATACCGCATTCGAAGACCTGTTTGCGACGACATTGATATGGGTGGGAACATATTCATCGACCTTTGCGGCCATATCAGAGGTTGGTTATGGCTTGTATAGACACCCAATCTTTGGTGAAATCTCCACGTCCGCCACGGGCTTTGTTCTCGAGCACGAATCAGTCGATCCAATCCTTGAACAGAATCAAAATCACTAATTTAGTATCTCTGTATCAGATGCTGGCCGACTGGATTCCTGAACCCATCCATCGCCACCCAACGGCAACTGGTTGTATAGGACAAACAAAGAGAAAAGTTTTTCGAAGTAGTCAAGATGATACTTCGAAGTATCATCCAATACACACAGCCAATTAACTCTGCTCGTATACAAGTTACTCGAAAGCCCATCCACGATCCACGCCGGCAGACGCTCTCACCTTCGGAGACTGCAATTCATTCTCACACATGCCTCCTGGGACTCACATCACCAGCAATGCAGCAGGACAGCAAGCCCCACTCAAACCTGCAGGAGAAGGCGCTCGAGAATACCCCCGTGTCCGGCCAATCCGGCCCCACGACCGACACACTCACGCTCGCACTGCACGTTCGTCGCACACTCATCAGCGTTTCGACACTTGTGGCCGTCGTCTCGATCGCGGGTGTCACAGCCTATTTCCAACATGGTGTCGAACTGCGCACGTACAGCGGCGTGGGAATGACGCAGAAGAAGCGCGATGAGTTGCTGGACAAGTGGAACGGCTACTCGGGTAACGTGGCCTCGGTGATCGGTCGTCCACTGGAGATGGTCATCGGGATGATGACACAGCTGCTTGTGCTGCGATTCCTCGCCAACGCCTTACTACAGCCCGAGCCAAAGTGGCCCGTGGCCAAGATCACAGTCCTTGTCGGTGCGGTGCTTGGTTTCCTCCTCAACAACGGCTTTAACGCACTCAATGTGCAGTTACGGGACGGGGACATCACAGCAGTGATCAAAGTGAGCGTCCAAGCGTCGACGCTGGACAACGCGATGAACGCGAGCGCCGTCTCCAACATCACGCAAACGTTCAGCGAGGCGCAGGGGAATAACTCAATCGCGAATACGGTGCTGCGAGGAGTTGTCATGCCGCTTGCTAAGAAGAACGTGCCACAGTGTGAACCTAGCGCAGGTGATATCACCACAACGGAGGACAGTGTCAGCTATGGGTTCCAACTCCGAGACTGGATGAAGTTCGTGCTCCCCAACTCGCTTGGGGTGTCGACGCTCCGCGTGCTCCTCAATGCAACGGACGTTGACGCCAACAAAAACGTCAAGGGCGCGGATCTGCCTATGAATGCCTCGCAGGCGGCTGACCTTTTTGTGATCGCGACGATTGTCTCGCAGCGGTACATCCCGTGGGGTAAGATGGAAGAGTGGAACGAACCAGTCCCACAGGAGGTACTCCAAGAGTGGACAGAAGGGTCCACGATCCCCACTGGCATCGCCGCAGGCTTGCTTCCGCCGAAGGCAACGGCCTCCGAGCTCGAGCAGCGCGACTACTTCTTACGTGCGACCCAGTCATTCTTCGACAAGCGACAAACAAATACGTCTGTGGCGATACCGGAGAGCATTGAGGCGGAGATTCCCATGTTGATATCTCATCGTCAATCACGCTCGATGCGATGACATGGCGCATAGAGCTGAACCCGACGCTTGTGACCACGCTTCACTTCCCGAACAACAACACCAAGTACGCTCCTGTGAGTTGCGGGCCGTGACCGGGGGTATGTTCTCTCCCAAAGTTGGACAACGACCCCGCGACGGTTGTGCACGCGTTTTCAGCCTGTGCGAATGATGACGGCTCGGAATTGCTCCAGACGCTCCCCTTTTCAAGCAAATCCATGCTAGAATTCAATATTCAGTGTCCGCGCCGCTCCAACACGTCCGTAATCCTCTTGAGCACCAGTCGAAAGACCACGGCGGACGTGATATTGGCGAACACATATGTGAACGCAAGCATGCTGCTGCCAGAGACCGGGAGCTTTGCTGCCCAGAACCCACGCAAGTTTTACGAGTTCACCATCAGTCGCCTCAGCTGGAGGCCTCAGGATTTGGCTGCTAAGTTCCACGCGCGGTGCGAGTCGACTACAGGTAGCGGCTGCACGGGGTTGTACTTGGATACGTCGAACAACAAGAGCTTGGTTACCGGACTGGAGAACCTGCCGCTCGACACACTCCGTCCTGTGGCGTTCGACATCGAAACGGACAGTCAGGCGCTCTCCCCGAACCGCCTCATATCGGTGAATGAACCACCCTCAGTGGCGAGTGTGAGTTCGTTGCTCCGGACGGGGGACTTCATATTGGATCACAATGTCGGAAGCAACAACATGGATCGCGCACGCATGTCAGGCACCGCCTGCACGACCTACACCGAAGATCGCCAACAGCTCGTGCTCAACAACCACATGTACATGGAGTCAACACTTCAGGCCACGTACACGGCGGGCATCTTCTTTCTCTTCCAGGGTGCCGCGTGGCGGGACAAAACCACGATCAGCAAGGGCAAACTGTCGCTCGCGTTCGACGGGAACATTCCGAGTGTATCGCTATGGATCTCGATCCCGACGTGGAACGCTTTGCTGACCGGCGCCGGGTGCGTGTTGCTTGTTGTTGGACTCGTGTCGGCGATGGTCTGGTCAAGTCGTGGTACCACTGCCGCGCCCGACAGCATGGGTGCGATCACGACACCACAAGTGATCGCGCGCGTCATGCTCGACGACACATCTTTTCCCCCGTCGGTCGTGCACCGACGTGTGGCAGTTCACCCGGGAGGACACCTCGCCCAGGGCGACAAGACGGCGTCTTCACTCGTCGAGGGCTTCTACATCCAGTCGCTGACGTTGAGACCGCGCAATGAGACTCAAGAATCCGCGGCTCGCTTCGTGTAGCCTCGTTCGCCAACATCACACAGCGCTGACGTTTTCTCGGAATAGGGGTCTTGATGCCCACGACTAGATCAGCAGAGGATGCATTTGATACCCGACAAGGACGCATATCGTTTCGGCCCATACTTTTCTATACACGGTTCTTTTTGCCGATTCCGACCAAAATGAGCTTCTGATAGAGCACCTCTTTGATCTTGTACTTGAAGTAGGTCCTATGGAACGCGACTTGTCGGCTGAGCCCACTGTTCGACCCACAACACTCGAGACCACGCCTCCATCCAACACGAGGGGCGAACACCAGCGGACGCAGAGCGAACGACCCACTCAGCAACTCGAAAATAGCATACGGGACCACCAACGACGCTCGTGAAATCGACGTAAGATGGGTGTGGGAAAACCTGGCTCTCGCTTGCATTTTCGCGCATAATAACGGGTCCATCCCATGCGCTGAGTCGGGGTTCGTTCTATCCACTTTTGCGCCGAGTGCTTTGCAGCTCCAACGGCAACGGACGTCATCGAGATGGTGGACAATGAGCGCTCCTTGTTGGAGCTGCGGGCGAATATCCAAACCATCGTCGATGATGCTGCGGCCTCCATTGTGGTACTTGAGTTCATGGCTACATTTGGCGCTGTACCACGGCGCGGACGCGCGCAGCGTCGGCCTTGCTGAGCGAAAGCTCCGCTGGCGCGAACCGCGCTGTCAGCAAGCGGACGAGCTCGAGGTGTCCTTTCTTGGCAGCGTCCACCAGGATCTGTGCGACGACGCGCGTCGGCACATCCACGTTTGCCAGCAGCCACCGCAGGCAGTCGACTCGGCGGTGGCGCGCGGCCTCGCGTACGATCGCCGCGACTTTGTCGTCGTCCGCGAGCGGCAGTAGCGTCTGGTCGTGGAGCCACTGGAGTACGTCCGTGCGGCCGCAACGCGCACCAGCGCTCGCGACCTCGTTGAACACGATTACCTTGGGCATGCGGTCAGTGTCGCACACCAAACGCACCCAGTCGAGCACGTCGACGTGGCCATGCTCGGCGCCACGAGTCGCGATTAGCTGAAGCAGTCGCTGGCGCTTGGCCTGGGATTCCTGTGCGTACACGCGCTCAAGCACCGACCGGATGCCATGAGATGCGGCCCACGTGACGATATCCGTGCTCAGCGTGCCACTCGTCATCCGAGACATGGGCGGCACCATGAAACGGCCGTCGCGCGTGTTGGAGTTGCGCGCTGCACGTCGATCGCGCCGAGCGTCGGGTGCTCCATCTGTACCAGCACATCAAAGGCCTCGACACAATTCGCGACGACGGCCCACCGCGGCATCCACGATACTGCACGGCACTGCTCACGGCGATGCGCCAGGCAGGCGAGCACGACACGAGTGATATCAACAGCGTTGGTATCCGGCGGTGGGTAATTGTCTCCGTCGAGTAGTCCATTGGGATCGCAATCGGCCTCAGGCACGTCGCGAGCAACCCACTCGGCAATCTCAAAATTCTTGAGGTCGGCCAAGTGCATGATACAAATGTCATCCAAAGTGACTTGCTCCTTCAGCGGCGTTCGCAACGTCTCGGCGCGGACACAAGCTTGCTGCATCAAGAACTGGCTCACGGCGAGGCTCGTCTGGGTCTCCGCTTTGATGGCTTCTTCGCTTGCTCGCGGGGAGCGCTCCCGATACACCGCCGCTTCAAAGGCCTCCCGACTCCAGAGCCGGCGCTGCGTGACCAGACACTCGACGACTGCGAGGTTACTATCGGAGGCGGCGAAGTGGAGGAGCTGCTGGAGTTCTGTGGGCGACGCCTGGACACGGTCAAGAATGTACTCGACCGTCTCGACGCTCTTGCATGCACTCAGTATTTGAAGCACGCTCGCGCTCAGCGCCGTGCCGCACTCTTCGTGGTAATACTGGACCACGTCGCGATGTCCGTGCTTGGTGGCTTGTCGGATGGCCTCGAGACGGACCGCATCCCACGCCGCGCTGTTCTGGATGCGTAGTCAACGGAGCGCGTCCAGTTGGCCCGCGGCCGCGGCGTCCACAATACTGGAACGCCAGTTCATCAGCGGGAACTGGAACGGCTCGAGCCACTCGAGGACATGCATGTGGCCGCCCTTGGCGGCAGCCGTGAGACACAACGGCGACAGATACGTCGGAAACCGTTCGTGGAGCCACTGGACGACGTCCAGCCGGCCTTGCGCCGCGGCGGCCTCCATCGCGTGTGGGGCGATGAGCGCGCGGTGGTTGGCACGCGCGTACATCTGGGCGAGCACGGCCAGCTTGCCGTCCCGTGCAAAGCCGGTCGCGAGTGGCATGTGCGTCGGCCGGTCGTCGCGTCGGCCGTCTCCGCTCGCGACCTCGCTGCTGGCACCGGCAAAGGCCATGCCGTACGCGGCCGTCGCACTGCGGAAGTAGAACACCGTGTCCTCGTACGTGTAGTACCACGCGACGGCACGCAGTTCGTCGTCGAGCGGCAACACGCAGTGGATACGAGGCGTGGCCGTCACGAGCCAGTCCACGACGTGCAACTGCCGTGCCTCGGCGGCTGCGAGCAGCGCCGTGTTGATGAGGTCGAGGTCGTCTTCGGGGATCGCGACCTGTCGGCCAGTACCCATGGTCACCGTGTTGACGCCCTTGGCGATGCGTGGGAGCAGCCACTGCACGGCCGCGAGGTCGCCTCGCGTGGCCGCGGCCTCGAGCACGTCGACCGGGAACTCGACGCCGGCGCCGTTGAACGCGCTCGAGAGCTGTCGCCACGGGTCCTGATCGACCAGCGGACCGGTCTGGCTCGTGGGCCGGGCCGGCGTGGGCTTGTCGCACTGGAGCTCGTGGAGAAGCGTGGCCGCCGTGGGCCACAGGCCGAGGCGAGCGGCCGTGAACAGCACGCGGGTCGCGTCGAGCGGCGGGAACGGCGCGTCCCCGTGGAGCAGCCAGTGGAGCAGGCCCCGCAGGTCGGCGCGCCGGCTCTCGAGCGCCATGAGCGCCAGCCCCACGGCATCGACGGCGGCGAGGAAATCTGCGACGTGGCGCAGCGCCCAGCGGTACGTGTCGGGCCCGCAGAGAAGCTGCTGGAGCGCCATGCTTTTTGGTGGGGACAAGTCGTTCAAGATCCTTCTGGGGGGGGGGGGG
>JAADVT010000236.1:0-37148 GCA_023335895.1 Pythium rishiriense
CACCACCACCACGCTCCTCCGCCGGTCCACCATCACCATGCTCCTCCGCCCGTTCACCACCACCATGCTCCTCCGCCAGAGCACCACCACGGACACCATGAACATCACGGGCACCACCACCACCACTGATACCACCAAGACGACGGGCACTATTGGCACCACCGGTAGCACCGACACTGTCAACAGCAGTTCCCAGTGTGGTACGGATCGGACCCGCCTCTCGTCACTCTAGCGACTTCAACGGTAGCCAAAAGAGTGGTTCAGACCCCCTACGAACAAAAAAACAAAACGAATTTAAAAAATGTGGGAGCCCAGATGCCCCGTGAAAAACTACCGCTGTATTGATATCGATAGTGTTGCCAATTGAACTGGTTTCACAAATATTTCTACGGAGAACAACCTGAGCGGGGCAACCTCGCTGCTGAAGAATGCATGGGATGACGAGTCCTAACATACACTCTCGCGTGTCGATTCCCACAGTTCATCGCGACGCTCTCGCTACAAGAGAACACGACGGCGGTGCTAATCAATTGTGTTACTCCTAAACTTCTGAAAAAGAGAGAACACGATCACGCCGTCTTCTTGGCTCGCAAGACAGCTTCGATTGAGTGGCACGGTGACTTCTTCACTAAAACGTCAGGCTTGATACCGCGCTGATATTGTCACGAACAGATTCTCGCTTCGGTATGATGGAAAGCAGGGATTTCGGCTAGCTACTATGGTGCGCTGTATCAACCGATCATCCATGGCTGTCCACGCCAACCTCGTCAACTTGCCTTCGATTCAGAGTGTCCAACTGGGTTCTGTAGCCACTTCCAGGTACCGGTACTGTATCAATGAAAGAATCATCTGGTGAAAATGTCTCCAGGGATGAACCTGTACTGAGAAACCCTCCATCCACGACGATCCAGCTGGCTGTCGCGTTGGAGACAACCTTTCCAATCTTTGTTTGTATCCTGCTGGTGCAAGAATTTTCGTCGCAATATTCCTGTCCGCAGATAAAAATGTCTGTCCAACATGTCGCCTCGACCAAAGCCCCCAGCTGCCACAAGCCAAGCCATTAGTCACTAATGACACTAATTTAGTGGTGGGTGAAAGCGTGAGACAGCATGCCGTTGATGTCTCCCGACATTCGCTCACTAATATGTCAGCACAGATATCCAGCACGCCGTCTCGGAGCAAGTCCAGGCCCCGCCGTTCGAATTGATCCATCATTCCAAAACTTCCCAAGCAACAAGCACTCCCACCCTCCAGCGATCCACCCCCTTTGCCGACCATGCACCACCACGACGACTGCGGTTGCTGTATCGACGATTGCTCGTGCTGCTTGCTCGGCGGTCTTTGTGGCGCCTGCTGTGCGGCATCAGCGGCGGACCGCGAGCACGAGCGCCGTCGCCACCCCCGCCACGAGACCGTGTACGTGCAGCAGCCAGTGTACGTGCAACCTGTGCCAGTCCACCACGGCCACCACCACGATCACCACCACGGTCACCACCACGGTCACCACGGTCACCATGGACACCACGGACATCACGGACACCATGGACACCACTAAGCGGGATTGTTGCGATTCATACTTCGTGAGAGGTCCCTCCGAGCGAAATAGCTAGTACACGCAATGTAGGATAATAGTTAGCCGACGTGGCAAGTGCATTTACATAAAATGATATCGCTCTTCATAACTCTTGATGCCGCATTTGCCTCGTGGGCTCAGTCTCACTACTCACTGATCAAAAATACTCAGGGGTTGGTCTAGGTCAGGTAAAACCACCACGGTATCCGTTCGCGCCAGGAGAGCCGCAGCGAGGAAGCCACGCCGCTCGAGCAAGCGGTCCAACATCGGAGTAAGTCCGGCCGTTAAACCGGTAAGTACCAAGACCCACCACAACATCACCCTGCGACTGCCATCGGGTACGACCTAAGCTGGGGATGGGATGCCAATTCGTGTGAAGTTGTGCCCCTCGAGGAGTTGAGGAGTTGCAGACCACAACTTCGTCGTGTCAAACGTCCGGTATTATACATGAGACACTGTTCTCGTCATTGTCCGACTGTACCCATGTCTCGTCCATGCGCACACTGCCTTCCCAACTTGATACTGTACCCACCACACTGACCCACAGGGCACTGATCGTGGCCACTTCACTGATAGACATGCTCCATAATAAGCCGACTCAACCGTGTACACCCCTCGAGACGCTATCCATCTCACTCGCCGAGCCCCGAGCCGCCAATAAACTCGCCCACTACTCCCTCATTCCTCAATTACTCTCAACACCCAACAATCCCCCACCATCCCACACTCCCAACATACCATCCATGGATCTCTGCGACTGCTGTATGCTCGGCTGCCTCTGTGGTATGTGTTGTTCGTCGGCCGCCGACGAGAGCGATCGCCATCGCCGTCGTCCTCCTCCTCCCCCACCACACGGCAAGCAAGTCGTCTATGTGCAGCCGGTTGTCGTACGCCACGTGTATGTGCAAGCTCCTCCGCGAGGCGGCCACGCGGCTCGCCCGGCTCACGGCCACCGACGATGAAGAACTATGACCTTGAATATTTTCGCACAAATAAAGAAACGTATATTTCTATTCGAGAACGTGTGCGTGTGAGACCACTCTGAGATGGCGTAGTCCACGACCCATCCAGCCGGGTCGTTTTCGCCGCTCGTGGACGAAACACTGGATGGGTGCCGCCAGTGGGCTTACCATCTCTCGAGATACAATTGCCAACACACCACACGTCACATACTCGTTCTTCCGTTCTGATGGCTTCAATGGGGTTCTCGTGAGACAGCACATGTCGCATACCCGGACTAGATCCCAGATCCACGCCCCCGAAAGGGTTCGCGTGCGACTCCTCTTCAACGTCACAGCACCACCACTACGTCCCCAGTTCCTCCTCCTTGAAGAGCCCGCGTTCACCTTGCAGGGTACTGTTTCATTCTCAAACATTCCGAGTGTACAACACCTCCACACCCACAAAGCCCCCTCCCCACCAACCAACCAAGCGAGTCATGGACGACGACTGCTGCTTCTGCTGCCTCGACGACTGCTCGTGCTGCTTGCTCGGCGGTCTGTGCGGCGCCTGCTGCGCGGCGTCGGCCGCAGACCGAGATAACGAGTGCCGACGTGGCCACTACGCGCAGCAGCCAGTGTACGTTCAGCCCGTGGCCGTCCAGCCGGGCTACGGGTACTACCAACAGGCACCGCCGCCACCCGGGTACCAGACTGCGCCAGCGTACGGACAGGCGTATCGGTATTAGCGCGACAGACACCCCCAAGCTGCATTCCACTGCACAAGACTATGACTAGAAAATATAAACCGACCGATTTACCTTTTTTAAACTGCTTTAGTAAGAGCGATTGAACAGATGGCATTGAGCACGCGATCTCGTGATACGATGCAGCAGACTAGCTACGTCGAAGATATATCACGTACCGTGCTTCGTTTTGGTTCATCGCACCACTACTTCTGGCTACATCCTACCCTCATCAGGCTCATAGTTCATCACAAACAGTAATGATCGCCAGAGAACCACATTCAACGCGTCATGTCCCTCGTACGTCGACTACTCCCGACGAGACCACTTTTTTTCGCATCCATCGTCACCATTAACTACAACGCTTGACATCTTCATACGCTGGTGGTCAGATAGCGGATTGATATCGTCGGAAGAATATCTCAGTAACATATTCTTCGTAGCATATTCTTCGACCTGGGTTGACTGCTGTACGCCATCGAACCCCACAGGCGTTCGCAAATGGACGCGTCATGCACGAGATGGCCGCTAAGGATCTGTCTGGCGCAGTCAAGTACGTGCGTCGCGGGTCGAAGTCCCTCCTGAGACCGGTGGTAACCACGTTGGGGGACCAAGTCGACCTCCATGGTGCGCAGTTTTTCTTCCGTCACACATGTCACATACCAAATTTCTGTCATGTAGCCATGTACCTACGATATGGTACATAAATCATATATTTTGTGTTTTTCCACCAATCCAAAGCAAGTGAGCCCATGCCTTGGCTATGTGCGAGTGGCTGCGTGCCGGGTCATGGTCGTTGGACTCTCGCACCTCTTTGCAGTCCACCGTGCGACAATCGGGCGCGTCCGAGCCACGCGTGTTCAACACTTGGGGTCTCCGCGATCTCATTCTCCGATACGCCTCCAACCGCAAACCACACAACAAGACCCACCCCCAAGTCAATTATGGACGACTGCGATTGCTGCCTGCTCGGCTGTCTCTGTGGCGCCTGCTGCGCTGCCGCTGCGGACGACGACGACCGCCGCCGCCGTCAGTACGAGTGCCACACACCTCCCGTGTACGTACAGCCCGTCGTGGTGACCACCGCGTACCCAGCGACGGCGTACCCCGCCGAGCCCCCGACCGCTTATACGACCACAGCGACTGCGGCACCGGCTGGACCGTACTATTACTACAACGACCCAAACACCGCCGGTGCGACGGCATATGCTACCCCACATGCGTATTATCCCCAGCAGACCAAATACTAGAAGCATCAACGACCCTAAGATGGAGATGAGCCAGGCTCCAGACTCGCATGTAAAATGATAAAATGAAAGCGTGAACTACTCATTGGACCAACACGATAAACTCGAGTGTGATGTCTCTCGTGTTTGCGTGGTGTTTGCTTTGACTACAATACCGAAGTTCTGACGTTGTTCACCACATTTGAGGAGGCTAAGAATGCGACCATCTCGCCGTTGAGCGACAAACTGTACTGGAAGTGACCGCGTGGACCCACACAGTCACATGCGTGGAGCCACCGGCTCGGAAGACGTGGTCGCGACGCTGCTCGCCTTTGGTCGCACTCCCGAACGGAACGTCAACTGGGACTTGGCGCGTGCGCTCGGCAAGGCAATCGACGGCGGCCACGTCGCGGTCGTGTGGACGCTCTTGGCCCACGGCGCCGACGTCGACAGAACGGGCCGCGGCCTGTACAGCGAGCCGCCGCTGATCCGAGCCGTGAAACGGTGTCGCGTGGACTTGGTTCGCGTGCTGCTCGACGCTGGGGCCGACGTCAACCAGACCGGTCTAGGTGGGATATGTGCACTGATCAAATCGGTGCAGTGTCCGTCGCCAATCACGGAGCACCTCCTCGCGGTCGAAGGTGTCGACATCGAACACACAGACGACTACGGCAACACAGCGCTCCTGCACGCGGCAGAGCAGGGCAACCTCCATGGTGTTCGTACGCTCGTGGCCGCCGGTGCCAACGTCCACCACGTCAACGACCTCGGCGAGTCGGCGCTGGTCCGTGCGTGTGGTTACGACGACAACATGGAGATGGTCGAGATGCTGCTCGCGCTCGGCGTCGCTCCGGATGGGATCACACCACACAGGTCGACGGCGCTACACTATGCGAGCCAATACGGGGCTGTCGGTATCGTGGAGAGATTGCTCTCCACGCGGAGGCTGCGTGTGAACCACGCGAATAACGCTGGGGACTCGGCACTGACACTCGCGGTCCGCTTCCGGCGCTCTGGTCGACGTACTCCTCGCGCATGGTGCAGACGTCAACCACATCGGAAAGAATGGCGCGACGCCGCTAGTGGCGGCCTCCACGAGGGGCGAAGTCGAGATTGTGGAGTCGTTGCTGGCTGCGGGGGCGGACGTCGCCGTGATCGACCACCAAGGTTTCTCGGCGTTTTTTCGTGCGGCCGAGAGGAATCAAGTCGGTTTGATGCAGCTTCTGAGCGCATTCCCCGTGGATGTCAATGCCGTGAATCACGCGGGCAGATCCGCGGTGAGAGTCGCGACGCTGCGGCGCCACGACGAGGTCACTCGATGGCTTCAGCTCAGCACGCCAGCAGATTTGGAGCCGTCACTTGATGCCTAATAGGGCACGTCCACGGACAAACCACGGCTCTCCGTGACGCGTTCAGCTCAACCGGTGAATTGACCGTCTTGAGGTCGGCTGGAGCGGGTGGCTGCCAGGCCACCAGCACCAGCTCGATGGACTGCCCCGAACCGTGCGGTTCGCAGCAACTGACCCATGCTCACTCATTCTCGCATTTGCCGGGTCAGCAGCACTCTCGAACCCACCACACCACTCCCAGGGGGCTCGCGCTATCCGCGCGCCTCAATAGATCTCCTTCCTCGATAAGCCTAATGCAACGTCTTGTAACCCCACACTCACTCAATGCCTACTTGCTTGCATCTGACGGATGCCGCCCGGTCGAAAATGCTCTGTTTGAAACCGTGAGGCGGTGGAGCAACTGCGAACAGTGAGAGCCTT
This sequence comes from Pythium rishiriense, assembly GCA_023335895.1. NCBI lineage: Eukaryota > Oomycota > Peronosporomycetes > Pythiales > Pythiaceae > Pythium > Pythium rishiriense. The sequence goes on from JAADVT010000236.1 coordinate 6,253, forward strand.
AAGTGGACTGCTTGGAAGGTCGGCTCTACATCTTGCCGCCCAGCTCGGGATGGGTGAGACATCGTTGAACGTCGTTGAGGGGCACGGTGACGTCTCTGTCGACCGAGCGGATCGTATTCAAGCCACGGCGATGTCGCATGGTCGTTCAGCTTCTCGCCCGAGGCGTCGACGACGTATCAAGACCAACATTTGGTGGGTCTCGTTGATCCACGCGCGAAGAGCGACGAAGAATTCACATGTCGGCACCGCCACTCGGAGAGGGGAGATGCTGATCGAATGCAGCGTGATCTGTTATGATGTTCAAAGGTGGGAATTGATATTGATATGACACAGACTGTCCGAGCAAAAACTAAATAAATGTCGCGAACCAAAACGAAAAGACGTTCGACCTCACTTGTGAGTGCCGAACACGACCGACCAAATGTCCTGCTGCTGGGCCTGCGAGGCCTGGTGCGCTGCCGCGGCCGCCGTCCGCGGGGGCGGCGTGTTGAGTACGAGCGGCGATTCGTCGTGGGCTTCCTGGAGCAGCTTGGCGTAGTCGACGCCGTAGACTTCGCACCAGGCGAGCTCGCCGTGCGACAAGGTCGCCGCGAGGTCGTTCTCGTGGTCATGGCTGTGCGCGTCGTGGGCGACCGCGAGCGGGGCCGACTTGGCCGGCGTGGCCTTGGAGGACGTGGCTAGTAGCCGGCGCGAGGCCGAGGCGGCCGACGGGCGGAGTAGTGCGCGGGCAGAGGCGTGCATCTTGGGGGGTTGGAGGGGGAAGATGTGGACGAACGAGGTCGGATTGGTTTGTGAGACCTTCTGGGGCCAGGTTCAGCGCGTGTTTTGGCGTTTTGGTGGTGGATGATGGGCGACACCCTTGGTCCCCGTCGTCCTGGCCCAGCGGATGATCCCCAAGGGCCGCTGTCGACGCGCTCGTCGCGTCTTTTTGCGGCTGCTGAAGTTGCAGTTGCGGGGCGCGGCCAATCACGCGCGAGGCTTCAAGTGGGCGCGTTGACGTCGCCCCTGTCACGTGAGACCAATGCCGCGCGCTAAGTTCGAATGGCTACACTGGAGCTCCCATTAGGTGCGCCTGTACACGACCTCACGACGGTCTCATCAACGACCCAAAGAGAATCCAGTGTTCTCGCACTTGAAGTTTGCTTCGGCACAGAGACCCCACGCCCATCGCGGTAACGGCGTCTTGTTGAAGCTTCGCAGGCCACGCTCGGCGTCGCATGAATCGATCGGAGAACGTGCTTTTTATTCCTTCCTTTCACCCTGTTGTGACTCGGCCTCCGTCACGCTCGCCCCACGGACGTGGCCAAAGACTTTGCTGCCGAGAAACGTGAGAAACGGCGGCAACTCGGCGCGCTGGGGCATAAAGTTCTTGCCGTCCCAGTAGCCCTCGCGGCTCCACGCGGCGAGCTGCGTGCACCGCAACAGCAAGTGGCCCTCGTCCTCCTCGATGCGGTCCACGCGGCTCAGCACGTGGGCAGCGCAGTCGCGCAGGGCCACGCACTCGCGCGCCGCGGCCTCGACGTCACAGCGATAAAGCTCCTGCTTGGACAGCTTTGGCTTTTTGGTCGTGTGCGCGCCCGAGTCGGTCCCGGACGCGTCGTGTAAATCCCCGCCGCCCGGCGCGCAGCACGCGAGATCGAACGCTTGAAACTTGTCGACACTCGCGCCTGAGCAGCCGCCGATCGAAAGCACGAGCTCCTCCATGCCGGCGACCGGCACGTTGAGCACTGAAAACGCATGGAGGGAGATCCAGTTAGTAGGAGGAATCTACGGGTCAGGAGGTGGCCAAGACAACCAATCGTACCAAAGTGCGCGCCGACGCGGTCCACAAACGTCGCCGAATGGCGGTTCCGGTTGATTGAGCAGATGAAACCGCCCTGGAGATGGTGAATAGCACGCAAAGCGTCCATGTGAGCGACGACCACGACAGAGAGGCTCCTTTCGGGGAGACTCTTTGTACCTGGTTGTTGATGGGCGTGAGCCACGTGATGGTCATGACGTTGCGGCGCTGCGTGGCCGCGTCGCGCGTGGTCAGAAGACACACGGGGTTCGCGTACAGCACGCGCGAGAGCATACCCCTCTCCACCGCCACCCAGCCCCGCGACGGCGCGGCGCCGTCCTCCGCCATGGTTGTGTCAATGTTATCGGAGACCAACAAAACCTCACACTTGCCTCCATTTCCGTAATAAACCCCATCTATTGATCCATTTCCGTCATCTGTAGCCATTTGGTATGGCTACCCACGTGATATGCTGGACGGTCTCGCCGCCTTTTGTAATCCCCCCTTCTAATTTCGGGGCCCAAGTCTCACGTGGCAGTTCAGTTCCGACGCTCGCCACATCTTTCCTCCTCCCGACGATGGCGCCGCTCGAGCTCGTGATCCAGGACGACGTGCTCGCCGTGCTCAAGGCGCAGCAGCCGCGGTGCCTGCTCGTGCCGCGCGGGCGATGCGACGCCGCGTCGCAGCTCCAGCTTTCGACCGACGACGCGACCGACTTCCGCTCGGTCCACGGGCGCCGCCTGGCCTTCGACGCCATCTACGGCGTCTTCTCGCTGCTGCGCGGGCCGTACCTCGCGCTCGTGACGCAGTCGCGGGTCGTGGGCCGTGGTGTCGACGACGAGGAGATCCGCCGCGTCGAGAAGCTCGAGCTCATGCTGATCCCGACGCAGCAGCTGCCGCTGCTCACGCCAGCCCAGGAAGAGGACGAGGCCGCGTACATTGACATGCTCACGCGCGACATCCACAAGCAGCAGCTCCACTTTAGCTACGACTACGACCTGTCACACTCGCTCCAGCGTACGTAGTGGTGGACTGTGTGGGGGGCGACGGTCTCCGATGGTAGGCTCACCCATGCATTGTTCTCTCAGGCATCGCGGCCTTCGACGCCAGCACGGCCAGCGACAGCGCGGCCATCGCCGAGCGCGCAGACCGCCGCTTCTGCTGGAACTACGGGCTCTGTGAGCCCTTCCTCGGTACGTGCATCATCTCGTCTTCTGGATTGAATGTATAGTACGCCAAACACTCACATTGGGGTGGCTCATGCTCATATAGAAAAGAACCTGTTTGCGTGGATCACGCCCATGGTGCAGGCGCACGTCGAAGTCACCGAGCGCCTCAAGGTCGGCGACGCGGCCTTCAAGATCGTGTACATTTCGCGCCGCTCGGCGCGCCGCCAGGGCTGCCGCTTTACGATGCGCGGCATTGACGACGACGGCAACGTCGCCAACTTTGTCGAGACCGAGCAGATCTGCGTGTTCGCGGACGGGCGGCAGACGTCGTTTGTCCAGATCCGCGGGTCCATCCCGGTGTACTGGAGCTCGCCCGTGACCATGAAGTACGCGCCCAAGGTGTACCAGCGAGGCGTCGTGGAAAAGGACGTCGCGGCCTTCCAGAAGCACGCCAACGAGCTCATTGAGCTGTACGGCCGCGTCGTCATGGTTAACCTCATCGACAAGAAGAAGGAGCAGCTCAAGCTCGGCGAGGCGTTCGCCAAGACCGTCGTCGAGGCCGCGACCCGGGATTCGCACGTGCTCGCGAATGTCCGCTTTGTCTGGTTCGACTTCCACCACGAGTGCCGCGCCATGAAGTGGCACAATCTCGCCAAGCTCATCCAGCAGGTCGATGTCGACTTCCAAGGCCATGGGTTCTTTTCACGCGGTGCGGACGGCGCGGTCGTGTCGACCCAGTCGGGCGTCGTGCGCACCAACTGCATGGACAATTTGGACCGAACAAACGTCGTGCAGTCGCTCTTCGCACGCCGCAGCTTGTTGCTCCAGCTCGGCGAGAGCGACGCGCTACGTGGCGACGTGCTGAGCTCACCGTTCGTCGACTTCGAAAAAGTGTTCAAGAACGTCTGGGGCAACAACGCCGACGCCATTTCGCTCTTTTACGCCGGCACGGGCGCGCTCAAGACGGATTTCACGCGCACGGGCAAGCGCACCAAGCAAGGCGCGCTCATGGACGGCTACAACTCGTGCGTGCGGTACCTCACCAACAACTTTCTCGACGGCCAGCGCCAGGACGTCGTGGACCTGCTGCTGGGCAAGTATGTCGTGTCGCGCTCCAAGCCGTCGCCACTGCGCCAGGAGAGCGCCGACCGCGAGACGCTCGAGTCGTTCCTCACCAAACTGCTGGGCGTCGTGGCGTTTTTCTTCTTCATCGAGTCGCTGCGCAGCGGTGCCGCCAGCGGCGGTGGGCTCGGCTTTGCCTTCAACAAACTGTTCCGCGCGCTCGTGTGGACGTTGCTCGCGAGCGGCATCGTGTTCGCACAGCAACTCAAGAAGGGCACGGCGCTGGGCCAGCGGCTCGTCCAGCCGCCACGGTTCCGTCCGCAGGACGGCTGCATGGTCGCGTGGAAGAACTAACTCTGTACCAACCAAACAGAGCAGCACGACCACACACAATGGGGCAGCGTATGAATATGAGAAAACCAACAGTCAAAAATCTAGAGGAGCACCATTTCAACATCTACACATTCACAACTGTCTCCCTCTCGACGGTCTGTCTTATCACTTGATCGCGCGCTGGCCCACAAGGTTGACGTAGCTCCCGCCCTTGGCATTCCCCACGGAGACCGTCGCAGCCGGCGGGTTTGTCGCGGCGGTGCCCGTCGCGTGGTTCGCGTTGGCCTTGGCAGTCGCGACGGCCAGGGCATTCGCCTGGGCCGCAGCCTTGGCAGCGTTCGGGCACGGCGAGGGCGCCGTTGTCGCCGTCGCGGGCGTGGTCCCGTTCGGCACGGTCGTCGGTGAGACCGTCGTGGGCGCCGAGGTCGTTGGTGTGGACGTCGTGGGCGTGGGAGTCACGGCAGTCTGAGCCGCCGGGTTGACGCTGCCACTGGTGCTGCTCGTGGTGTTTTTAGGCTGCGGGCAGCCAAACGTCTGGACCATCTGCGCCTTCCAGTCGGTGACCTTGACCGAGTCGGCCTTGCGGGCGATGCGGTCCACGATCTGGCGGCACCGCGGCTCGCCCTGTACGTTGAAACGCTTCTTGAACTCGGCCGTGTACGACGTCACGCCGCCGAGGCACTCGTCCTGGAACAGGCAGGCCATCTTCTCGGCCTCGAGAACGGCGTTCCCGCCACGGCGCTTGACGAGCTTGTCGGTGCTGTTGACCCAGCCGCCGACTTTTTTCGCGGCCGGCTCGGTCGTCGTGTTGATCATCGACCCCATGGTCGGTGGTTTCACCGTGGCGTTCGCGGTCTCAGAGGCTGGCACGACCATCGTGGCGTCGTCGACGGCGCTGGCACTTCCGCTGGTGCTGCCCACGGCTTCGTCCTCGAGACGACGCGATGAGCTCGTGGCGCCACAGCTCGAGTACAGCGAGCCAAAGAGTCCCTGGAGCTCGTACGTGTAGCTGCTCGCACCGAGGTCCCGGATGTCGACGAGCGCGGCAAACTGCTGCGGCACGGCCCGGAAGTAGCTCCCGACGAGCGCGTCGAGCGAGGCGTTGAGCGCGCTGCGGCCTTGGTAGCCCGTGCGCATGGTCACATAGTCGGTCGGGTTGAACACGCCGCCGTTGCGGCGCTCGCACGAAGTCCACGAGACGCTCGCGGCCTTTTGGGCGAACGTGAGCGTCTGCTCGCCGACTTTGCACTTGTGGAAGATCGAGTGGAGCGCGTCGACGGCCGCGTGATGCGACCAGAAGACCGGGTCCGCGGGCGACTCGAACGTGGCCATCGTCGAGCCCAGCTCGGCGTGGATGTTGTTGTGGACGCCCTGCTCGATGGCCGTCGACATCTCGCCAATGTTGGCGGCGCCAAAGAGCTGTGAGCGCACGGACGCGAAGCTGGCCGAGGCCGGGAACTTGACCTTGGCCCAGTTGGCGCGCGGTACGCACTTGGCGCAGCGTCGACCCGAGACCTTGGAGCTCTCGCAAAAATGGTCCATCGGCGCGTCGGCCTCGCAGTAGCCCGAGACGGCCTCACCGTTGATCGTGACCGAGCGCTGGCCTCGGGAGACAGGAGCCGTGTCACCCAGGTACGAAAGCGTCGGCGAGCACGAGAGGATGCTCGAGCACTGGCCCGTGGCGTAGCGGCTGTAGTCGGTGAGCCAGTCCCAGTACGGCACGGTCACACAGGCGAAGCGGGGGCCCTGGCCGCGCAGCATGTTTTCAAAGGCCGCGAGGAAGCGGCGGTGCCAGTAAATGAACATGCACTGGCCGTGGGCCTCCATCTCGGACATCATTTCCGTGTGGATCTCGATAAACTTGATGTACGCGCCCGAGTCCATGGCGGCGGCCACGGCGTCCTTGTAAAGCTGGCGCTCGGACGTCGAGAGCGACGTCCACGACCGGCGCACACGCGCACTAGAGCACTGGGCAGCGACGACGCGCGACGAGGAGGACGCGACGAGCGCCAGCAGCGCCACGCTGAGCAGTGAGATGAGCCGCGAGAGCATCATACTGGAGTCGGTCGAGTACGTGAGCGTGGGGGAGTGGAGAGTACCAACGAGTCAGAGTGAGATCGTCGGTGGTAGCGCCAGAATACGCTGGAGATGTGCGTTACTCGGTGGCGAGTTATTTCGCGAATGCGCTGTCGTGTGGCAACGGCCACTGCCGAAGTCGCAGGCCGACCAGCATGGGAGGCGCCCATGGGTGTCTCTTTCTTTCGGTCGGCAGAGAGTGCCAACAAAGGCGGGGCGGGAGTGTCGCCACATGACGCTCGGTCGGCTGGGGATGTCTCCTGCGGCTCCAGCGCCTCTCTCACGGATCAACGCGATCCCCGACTCCGACTGCCTCTGACCATGTCGTGGCAGGGAGCGCGCTGGGCGTGTGACTTTGGGTCATGTGGCACGTTGGTCAGCTGCGAGGATCGAGCCCCAGCCGTCGGAATTGGGCATGGTCTCCCCGGCATCTGCTAGTGGAGTCCAGGTGGCTTCCGGTTCCGGGGACTATGGCAAAGGAGTGATTCGGACCGAACGAAACCACGGACGGCAGAGCACAAACAAGACTTGAGGCACAGGCGAGAAGTCTGTCCGTATCGTCAGAGTGCGCCACCACGATGCAAAAAAATGAGATCCCAAAACGACTGTGTGTCTCTTTTGGGAACTCAACTCGTTCATAAAAGGTGCGTAGTCAGCTCCCAAAAGATGGCTACGTTTCTCATAGAGGGGATCGTTATCCGCCTGCCGTGGGTGCCGCTGTGGTCGGCGCGGGCGTCGTGGGCAGAATACCCAGCACGTCCTTCTTGTTGCGCGGGTACCATTTGTAGTACGAGACCACGATGATCGCGGCCGCGAGGATCAACATCACGAGCCAGAGCAAGATCTTGTTGGTCAGCGCCTTCATCGTCAGCCGCCGCAGGTGGCTCTTGGCCTCGTCCGTATCTTCCTGTGCCTGGGCCACCTGTATGATGATCGTCATGGTATATGGCTTTCGGTAAGCGCACTATTCCTCCCTATACCGAACACTGGCATCATTGGTCACGTACGTCCAACTGCGCGTGCTCCAGTTGGTTGCGTTGCTGAAGTAGATTGTTGGCCGTATTCGCAGCTGATCACATCCAAAGAGGTAGCGTGTTATGCAAGCTGCGATGCTACCCACGGGTTCGGAAGCTGAATATACACACCGATTGCCTCGGTCTCTGCGAGCGTCCGCTGGGCTTCGTCAAGATGACGGCCATTGCTACGAAAGTCACCACAACCAACCAAGATCAGGTCTAATCTCCAACGGTGCCACGTGATATCACTTTGCACTCCATACCGGTCGATGATTTCGGCGCACCGAACAGTCTGCTCCTTCTGGCTCCGCAAACAACCATTCCTTGTGAGTTTTTTTTTTTTTTTCCAAGCCATAGGACCCACAATACTGTCGTACCGGGTCTGAGGTCGCCGGTCGCTCAGCGACCTTCTTGCGCGCATCGCCGAGGAGAATCGTCTTCTCGAGCGTCGATCGCAGCCCCGCGTGCTGCGTCTGGCAGTGACGCACTTGGTTTTCCATCTGCCGTTTGGTGCGAGCGTCTCCATTCTCCTTGGCTTCGTTTTCTAAGATGCGGATCTATCGTGGTGCCAAAGAACATTCAGTACAAACCCACTCTCCATTACACTTGATACAACGTACATATCGCTCGACTTCGTCGATGCAGTTTCTTGCCTCGACCGTGCGGTCTTCGCGTTGCTCTATCAATGGCCACGAGGCGGTGGGCCGTCAGTATGCCTCCAAAACCACCCAGCACACAGAATCGCTCGTACGCGGATCCTTGCAGTGAGCGAGCGCGTCGAGTGCTTGCTGTGCCTCGCCGCGCGCGCTCTCAAAGTCCTTCAGGTACGCATCAAAGCTCGCCATCGTGCTTCGCTTGGAACCGCAAGTGATGTTGCCCAACGCACCTCTCGAACCTGAGACCCTGCGTTGCAGAAATAGATGGACCAGCGAATGGAGGTGACACGAAGGTTGCCAGAACTGAGACAGGATTTAAATCTTGCACCCGCGCAATGCCTTTCATGTTACGTTGAGTACTCTGGCACCGTTAACTCGACCGCCTCTTCCATACACACACCTTTATCGCATCGCTGTCATTTTGGTGCTATCCAGACCGGCCAACAGTGATGTTGCAGGAACGGAATCACCGGCGAAGAGCGAGTGGGTCGGTAGTCAACTGAACGGCAAGCATCTCCAGCTCGCTGTATAATCCGTCGACAACGGCGAGATGTAGAGGGAGTGGTGACTGGCGTTCCAGTGTGATGGGGTGTGTCGTAAGATACGACAACGACGACCACTCAGAAAGCAAATGCTCGAAACTCTCTCGGGAAAAATCCGCCCCATCCGAGACTGCTATCGAGTGCAGTTGCCGCACATGGAGAACTGTTGTCTGCTGAGTCCGTCGCTGGGTAGAGCGAAGCCACTTACTGTTGGCAACACGACTGCGTTCGCGCAACAGCTTGGAGTCGTCAGGCTGAACGACCAACACGCCCTCGTTCTCGTTCACCTTCAGAATCGACGATGAAAGCGGTCGAACCTGAACTTTCTGTACGTCCAGAAAGCTGGTTTCGCTAATCACAATTTTGGATACGACCGACTCGAACCGACGTATCAGCAACGGGAACACGTCCTCTTCGGTAAGTGCACGCCACGTATCAGCGTCAATGGAACTGGCACTTGACGTCGGTAGTAGTTGTGAGATCCCAAGGGTGGCTTTCTCGCCCATGAGCGCTACAAACTCTAGGGCGAGTTCGACGAACGGCACGAGAGAGCTTGACAAATCATCGGCAATTACTGGAATCGTGCGGGTTTCTAGCACAGCACCGAGTGCGTCGCAGAACCCAGCAATCATCCACTTTCCATCGCTAGAAATAGTGAATCCAGCGTGGACGAACGCCGATGAAGAATCGGTCTCTGTGTTACCCTCGTTGGCTACCTCTGGATCCGCCAAATGGTACAGCCTTTCACAAACATATCGTGAGGTGGCCGCCGCATCGCCATTAGCAATCGGCTTCAGCGTGACTCGCTCAAACACGCGGTCGTACAGCGCCATCGCTGCAGGGAGCAAGGCGTACGGGTTAGCATCCACACTGACGTCGATAAGATCCTCGAGGTACAGCAGCTCCAACGTGACTGTCTTCGTCCAATCATCTTCGTCATCGCTCAATTCTTCATCACCGAAAACTCCACGTCCGAATGCGCCTAGAAGCCACATTTTATGCTTGATATCTGACCGGCGGAAGGGAGCCACCAGGTAAATGACGTTTGCGACAGGCGATCTTGAAAATGCTTGCTTCCGCTTGACGCCCTGAGACAGCAATGGTCGCAACATCTCACCAGCCGCCCGATAAGATGCAAACGCATCACTACTGGTCGTTGCGCATTCCACTAACATCGTCGCATTCGAAACATCCACATGGACACTTGCACTGCTTGTCACGCTACTTAAATCAAGCGCGATTTGATCCCCCATCATAGACTGGCCGTATATGCTTCGGAACATCGACAGGTACGACAGTGACAGCGTGCCAAGCCATTCAGCTGGTGAATGCGGGCAAACAATAGCATAATCAACTGGTTTGGGAGTTGCGACGGGATGCAGGTTGCGAAGTGCATACTCAGAAATGGCTGGAATCTCGACTGTAAGGGCTGACTCAGCGGTCGCAACACAGAACCGCGGTAGCCTCTCAAGTAGTTTGCCTGCCATCTCCTCCGCGCTCTCTTCCTCGCTGCGCGCGTGATTCGACTTGGCACAATAGCGTTCGAGCGTCATCCATGGATCGTGGACTTCCCCAGCCTCATCATCGCTCGTAATGTCTCCGCCGTTCTTTTCTTTGACCACACTTTGCAGTTCCGTAAGGTGTGGGGTAATGTGCTGCACAAACGTTAGCATGTCTCGCTCGTCCGCGGCTCTCAGCGAACCCGATTCGTGCCGACTCCACCGCGAGTTTGCTTTACCGTTCAATCGCCACGGATTGAGAGCACCAAGGGCCGCCAACCGGATGCCGATCATGATCTCTTGTTCCCTCACACTCGGTTCAGGCGCCGACAAATTCTTCGACGCGGAAGCACTGTACTCGAGGAGTTTGGTCTCATCGTATTCTAGTAGAATTTTGCGCTCTCGCTCTCGCCGCTGTTGCCGTTTACCGCGCGTGAAGTCTCGCGGATAATATCCAGTCAGGTATCTTTTGAACCGGTCGGAAAGCAGCTTGCTCCTCAGTTGATCATAGCTCAAGCTCGACAGGTTCGTCGAGGCGTCACGAGCAACATTCATTTTTTTCCTCTCATCGATCGAAGGAGAAAAGCCTGGTGCATTCGGGACGAGAGTGGCGCGCTGCCCAACAATTACATCGCGGTTACGCAACGCGTGTGCAGTCATTTCCTCTTCGACATAGTCATCTAGCGCCTGGAGCAAAGGGTGAATCTTGATCGGCTTACTGTCCAAAGCCTCGCGTTCTTCGTCCTGCGTTAAAGATGCCACCAGTGACACAGCGAGACTAAGAGCTGGTGTTTTCGGCGTTTCTGGCTTTTGTGGCACTGTGCTTGACTGAGATCCAGCGCGTGCACGCCCCACGACGGGCAACGTGGATTTCGCGAAGCTCGCCGTTCTGGGCGTCAATGGGCCGAACGAAAGCGATGAACCGATAGTCTGCTTGAATTGAGCCGTGCTGACACTGGTGCCCGAGTCGTTCTTCTTCCGTCGTCGTCGCTTGAACACGTGGATATCACTATCTGTGTGAAGCGCCAGTTTTCGCTCATGCGGAAATGTCATACCGACGACTGGTCCGCCTGCGTCCGGACTGTTGACATGCGTGTCTGGCGATATAGGTATGATCGAGTCGTCGTTCTCGACTGCTTCTTTGACGGGACGTCGTCTCCCAAGCACGCCGTTTCGCCGCATCGCATCGTCATCACCATCGTTCACCCCGTCATTCTCGTCATCTCCTTCGTGTTCGTTGCTGCCGTCGGCTTTGCCGCCTTTTCCTGATGCATTCTCTTCCTCGCCATCGGCACCATCGGTGGCATTCCCAGACCGCTTGCGGCGACCGAGCTTGCGCCGCGGGAACGCTCGAAACTGCGGGTAAATGCTGTCGTACTTGGTCTCGGCGACTGTCCTCGCCGCAAGCGAGTCGTCGGCATGCCAGACGTCCACCATCGAGTGGTCGCGGTCGCCGGGCAGCCCCATGAGCCGCATCCACGCACTCGCGAGCCCGCCCATCTCGGGCGCGACGGCTGCCGCGGCCGCGTCCTGGTGGAGCATTTCGACGTTCACGCACAGCATGCCGCGCGGCAGCAGGTCGAAGTGGAGCGCAACGCCGCTCGCCGCAAAGGCCTCGTCGAGAAACACGTCAAACTGGTTCACGCGCGCGCGCGACGGCCGCCGGTACACGAACCGCGCCTCGTTGAGACAAAACAGCTCGCGCTCGACGCGGAACTCGCCACGCGCGAGCAGCTTCTTGGCGAGCCACGCGTGGAGCGCGCGGAACAGCCACGGCCGCGTCGCGTCGTCCACAGAATCCGCAGCGTCGTTCTCGCTGGACCACGTGCCTTCGGCCACGACTAATACAGCATCAGAGATGATTAGAACACCCCATTCCCTCACCATGCAGGGTCCAGATTCGCACCTCGCGCGCTCGCAGTCGGCGGCGACGGCAGCGACTGCACGTGGTTGATGGAAAACGCCCAGAGCAGCGGCTCGTCGGCGTCGTCCCACGCGGTCAGCGCCGTCGGCGGCGCCGTCGCGGCCTCGGCAAACGCGACAAACGCCTCGGCCGGGGGCACGCGCCGCGCTGCGCCGTGGTCGTCCCGCGCCGGGTCGTCTCCTGTTAAAACCGCCGCATCACTGTGGTCCGTCTCGTCGGCGGTGTCGCCGTCGTGGCGCCGCACGCCAAACACACGCCACGCGAGCGAGCGGACGGCGCCCTTGGCATTTTGTTCCCAACACCCACAACGACGTCAGACGTGAAAGTCGGTTAAAACACACAGGTGGTTTCTGCTGAGGCGTACACACGTACCAGTTCAAACACGTTGGTGGCACAGCGCGCCATGGCACTGCCACCGCCGCTGGCACTGCCCCGCGCGTCGAGCGCCATGGCGGACGAGAGAGAGAGAGGGGGGAGGAAGTTTCCGAAGCGGCCCGCACCAAAATGGAGGGAGCGGTCGATGGCGCGTAGACCCTGTGGTAGAAGGTATATTGGACCTCTGTTATGTGGTAGCGACACATGTGGTCCACATTATTATTGTAACCGGTTACGGTTACGTTCTGAGCAACTTCAACGTGGTGGTGGGCACGCCCAGTGTCTTGGTGGGCACGACATGGCTGAGTCGAGTGAGTATCAAAAGCCCACAGCGTGCCCAGTACCACATAAGCTGTAGCAAGTCGACCTTGGGTCTACTGAGCCGTGCTTTAGCACCGACGTTCCACCAGATCAAGAACACTTGGTCGCACCGCCCACTTCGGGGAGGAACCACATCAGATCATGGAAAACCGTCCTTGCTTTGAGCATAATCAAACGAGCGAAAACAACCCGATGAATAGGCGCAAGATGGCGTTTTCAAGTTCACCTGTGAGCCCTGTGACCCACATTTTGGATTGCCACGCTGGGAACACTAGTTTCGAAGAACTCAACGCCGCTATGACGCACGAGTTTGTCGAGGATAGAAAATAGCGCTCACGTAATCCGGACTGAGCAACTTGACCTTACGTTTTTAAAGTGGTTGCTATATCTATTTTCAACAGTACGTGCGCTCGACTCGATGCTAGTAACATTCACTCAACGCTCCTAGTGAGCTAATGTACAGTTGTTTGTCGCGACAGAAATCATAGGAACCGTAACGTCGAAAAGGATACTGCTTGAGCTTTGACGCTCTTGGTTTATCGGGGTTTCTTGTAAAAGCACCCACGGTGATGGATTTCAGCAGATTCTCAGACGAAGACCGCCATCCAAAAGAGGTTTCCGTTCCTCGATGGCAAGTACCGACATCGCATCTCGTACCGTCACTGCATAGCCTACATCACTTGCCGCCTTGTGTACGTCACCACGATCCAGGATACCGGATGGATGCGCTTCGACGTCCAACATCCGCACAGGGTGATTCACAAAGTCTACCAACAGCAAGCTTCCCCACATTGATTCCGAGTGAGCGTACAGCACCCGCTCGGTCATGGCGATTCGTCGTGGTTTGTCAGCACGGTTCACGGGAACATGAAGTGACCGGATGGAATTGCGCACCCGAAGAAATAAGGTGGAGCCCGTCCGTGCAATGGATGTGTCTTTTAAATTCGAGTCGAGGTGCTTGAGGATGCGTGGGGTGCTACTTTGACTCAATAATCTCGGTTTGCGCTTTAGGAGACCTATCTTCTCGGCGAATGGGGCTGAGTAAACCAGCTCCCCAATTTTCAACGATTCCGAGATGTGATCAACGCCGGTTGCAGCTGTGAGCCCATCCTCACCTGCGAGACGGACCCGTCCGCTTGGTCCTGAGGAAGAAAGTTGACGGAGTAAAGAACCGCACGAGCAATTGGTCGGAGCGACTTCACGTCCGTCGTTGTCGATGATAGTGGGCGAGAATGGGTCAATGTTGAGCGCATCCATCGCGACAAACACATCCCACCCGACAAAGAAATAGCGTTTCTGGAGGATCTGAAGCACACGGTTGTGGGCAGCAGAACGCAATTTCTTCAGCAGCAGCATGGCCCCCACAATGTGGGCAACCCAAATCTGGACGACGACGATGAATAGTATGTCGAATAAGATTTCGGAACGCCACACACCAGGAAGTCCAGAATGGCCGCCGTACATTGGTCTCTTGGGGATTGGAGCTCGTGTTGATATCGTGGGTGTGCCTTTTATCTTGAACACGACGTACAGCTGGATAACCAAAGCCACCGTGTAGAACTTGACCGTGGTGAACAGCGCAACCGAGTCGATGTACCAACGGAGCCACTTGATGCACTGAATGACTCGATCACCACGCACAAACGCCCGCAACACGAACATAGCGCTTCGCATCGCGCGATGGAACAGCGTGTGGAAAAAGCAAGTAATCCACGCAACCTGGTGAGTGGCGTACACACGAACAGAAAGTTCTCGATCGTCGTGCGTCTCGTGAGCATCCAGGTGCCCATGGTGACCAGCATGTAGACGGATCGAATATGGAAGCACGCGTCGAAGATACTGAGGTAGATGTAGAGCCACTGGTTGAGCCACATATTGGCGGCCGTGATGGCCTTGGCGTGGAAATGCAAGACTTTGGTCTGGTCTTTGACGGGGCTGAGCCATGCGAAGAGTGACGCTAACGGCACCCAGTCGGCCATGAACCCAAGAACGGCGTGTCTCGTCGACGCTGGGAAGTAGGCAATGTATTGCGACCCCTTGGCGATGATCGATAACATGCCACGCCATAGGTAGCCCAGGTAGACAGCGCTGTAGACAGTCGAGACAATCGAGATGGACCAGTGCGTGGGCGGTACCGCGACAGCCACCTTGGCTTGCATGTCGGCGGCCTGAACGCGATACAGGCTCTCGTTGCCGGTCGGCGCGATTGCCGCGGGCGTCGCCCAGCACTCGCTCGTCTGGAACTCGACCTGGAAGCTGCCACCAGCCCAGAAGCGCTGGAAGACCATGTGGTCCGTTAGAAACTTGAAGCGCGAGGGTACGGGCGGCCCCGTGCACTTGAGAAAAGGCACGCCGACCGTGCCAAAGTCCACGGGCACACCGACTTGCACGGACCGGTCTCGCTTGAGCTTTTCAAAGTGGGCGAGGATGAATGCGTTGCACGCCGTGGTGTTTTCCTCGCACGGTCGCTGCTGGACCCACGTCGGCGCGAGGTTGAGCACGTCGCAGTGTGGTGCCGAGATGCTCCAGATGAACGCTTGCTCGCGGCGCGGGCCGGCGCCAAAGAGATCGTCGAAAGAGACCACGAGCGCCGTGGCGTTCATCGAGTTGACGCGCAGACACGTGCTGCGGTCCTCGCCGACCGACGCCGGCGACCGCACGGGTGCGCGGTGGAACGTGAAGTCGTCGGCCACGCTCCCAAGCGCCGGCAGCGCGCGCTCGGGCAGCTGCTCGAGCGCTGATCCGCGCCTCGCGGAGCTGCGCGCGGACCCACTGGAAGCGGCCCAGTCCGAGCGCCACGAGCGCGTTCTCGCGGAGCCCCGTGAGCAGCGTCAGCGCCGTCGCCACGGCGTTGACCAGCAGCAGCAGCGCGCGCCGCATACCGGGATCCGACCCCGCAGTCTCGGGGGACCGACGGCATGGTGCCGTTCCATTTCCAGCGTCGGCTATTTCGGCACAGAGGAAACTTGTGTTAAGTACGCATCCGTACTTAGCGTTTTGGTCCCTTCAGGCTGGGTTTCCCGCGCAAGGTTGACCTTTGGGGGAAACAATCATGGACGACGACGAGTTGTTGTCGTACGAGGCGGCCGTGCCGCGCGGCTCCCAGAGCCACCATGACGTGGAGACGTTGCTGGCGTACTACCAGCAGCGCTGCGACGCGTTCCAGGACGAGCGGCGCGAGCTGCTGGCGCACATGGCCAACGTCGGCGTGTCCAAGGAGGAGCTCCACCGCGCCACGTGGGAGCTCAAGACGCGCAAGCAAGAGGTGCGTCTGTCGCATGGGTGGATACAACGACAGATTTGGGCTGACCTCCTCTCCCTGTGGGTGTGTCTGTAGATTGCCGAGCTCGAGGCGTCGCTCAAGAGCGCGAACGAGACGATCTTGCAGCTCAAGCAGGACAAACTCACGCTCGAGACCCAGAACGAGGCGCTGCGGATACAGGAGCAGGACGACCGGCGCAAGATCCAGCACCTGCTCGCGCTCACGCAGCCCGTGACCGAGGAAGTGACGTTCTTCCGCGACTGCCGACCGGGCGCTGTGGCCTCGTACCCACCACCGGCCCCCGGGCCACACACGTATCCGTACCCATCGACGATGCACATCGGCTCGGAGGAGATGCTCATGACGGCGAAACGCCGCGGATCTCGTCAAGGGGTGCGGTATGTGGGCACTGGCGGAAGTGGGCGGAGACCGTCGAGCGCTGGTGGGGCGGAGACCAAGAAGACGACTAGCGCGACCAGCGGATCGGTGAAAGGCGTCACGACAAACCAGATCCTGCGCACGATCTACATGCCAAACGACCAGGCCGAGGCGCTGACCAAGGCCCTCGCCAACTTGCAGCAGCAACTCGCCAAGCAGCAACAGCTCCATGACGAACGCGTCCAGGTACGGCTTCGCTAGCGATCACCCAAAGATCGTTCTGTGCATGGATCGTTGTTGTTCGTTTTGGATTTGACTGTGTTCAATGTACCATAACGTAGCATCTTTTGGACGAGTTTGCCGAGGAGAAAACCAAGCTGCAGCGTGAGGTGAAGCACTTTGAAGAGTCAAACGAAATCCTGGAGAAGCGGGCGGCCAAGGCACAGCGGCTTCTCGAGAAGACGACCAAAGACTATCTCGTCTTGCGCCACCAGTCTCAGGAAACCGAGCGGAGGACTCAAGAAGAGCTTGTCACTATGACCCAAAAATGTCAGCAGCTCGTCCAGGAGAAGGTATCAGCAACAAACGAGGCCTTGGCGGCGGCCGACGCGACCAAGGAAAAGGCCAAGGAAGAAACCACACAGTACACACAGCAACTCCGCGACCAGGCCGTCGCACGGGAGCGCGACCTGCACATCCTGCGTGAGCAGTACGCAGCGGTCCAAGAGGCGTGCAACAAGCGGATCCAGGACCTCCAGACGCGACTGACCAAGCTGCGTGCTCGCTACCGCAGTCTGGACCAGCGACGGTCGATGGAGATGGAGGGCTTCACGCGGGACATTGCCGCGATCAAACGGAACCTACAGCGGCTCGAGACGGCGCTGTATGGACGCCGCGTCTTCATCCGCCAGCAGCAGGAAACACGAGGTACGATTCGTCTTGTTTCTTTGTAGAATGATTAGCTTGTTGTGGGCGCTGACTTGACGTGCCATGGGGTATTGCGTGTAGGACCCCGCAACCGCAACGAGATCCTCGAGTCGACCGATCTGAGCGAGGAGATCGCGCAGCTCCAGCAGCGCATGGCCGAGCTCGCGGCGGACGTGGACGCCAGCTGACATTTTCCTCGTCTAAAAAAACACGTTCTTAATCGTATTTACGCTAAATGCTGTTCTAGTTCAGGGTGGATGTAGGACGTTCTGTGCCATTTTTGGGTATGTTGGTTCTGAAGAGCTCCTCTCTCTGGTGTCATGGAGGGTATCCGACTTTGATGGCGGCCGCCCTCGATGGAAGTAGAATGGTCCCGTCGGCGGCGCGGATACTGCGGCCACTCGGCCTTCTGGTGGTGCTCGTAGCTGCTTTGATCCTGCAGGAGGACACCGCCGCGGCGGCCGACCCGCCGCCTTTTTCCATCCTTGCCGTTGTCTTCCGCGGTTCGGGCTGCCGCGCGCCCGACGACATCAAGGTGCGCACAAAGTTCGAGGCCGGCGGCGGGATCATGCGCGTGGGTTTCCCGACGGCCTTCGTGGCCGTGGCCGGCGCGAACGGCAAGACCGTGCGCGTGGCCTGTAACGGTGTCATCCCCTTTTCCATCGACGAGGTGCGTTGCTGTGCTCTTCGTTCTTCTCATCCGGTTTGGCCTGACGGGCGTTGCGAGTTCCGTCTAGGGCAAACGCATCGGCATCACGCAAGTGCGCGTGGCCGGGCGCGCGACGATCGGGTCAGAGACGTCGACAGCGCTGCTCACGACCGAGTTCTTCTTCCCGGGCGAGCGCGGACCGACGATGCACGAGCGGTTCCTCCACGCCGACGGCAGCCAGGTGGATTTTGAGTACATCCAGCCGACGGGCACGGTGTGGTCCAAGTGCGGCGGCAAGCAGAGCTTCCGCGTGAACGCGGCGCTGCTGGCGAGCGGCGTGGACGCCGAGATCGCCATGGAAGAGGGCAACGGCAACGCCGAAGGGTTCCACTACGAGGTCATGGTCAAGGACTGCGTAGCCAACCCGCGACAAGAGCTGTGAAAGCGTGGCGTGTTAAGTACGGTGTGAATGGGAAAAAAATACGACTTAGAGAGACAACCAACCACACACGCAGCAGAGAGCGAAAGGCAAGCGTCGTACATACTATGATAAAGGCCACGAGGGAGGGGACGCAAGTACAGCTGAAGGGTGGGGAGTTGGAGAATGTCGGGGTCGCCTACAGCTTGGTCTGGATCTCCTGGATGAGTTCCAGCAGCTCGACGGCGTCCGGCCGTTCGTTCGGGTCCTCGTCGAGGCACCGTGCCGCGAGCGCCTGGACCTCGGCGGGGCAGCTGTCTGTGAGCTGCGGACGCAGCTTCTGGTTGATCACCTGCTTGACGATCTTCATGCCCTGGTTGTCGCGGCCATTCTCGTCGCGCAGGTTCCAGTACGGCACCTTGTGGGTGTCCAGCTCGCTCAGCACGATGCCGAACGAGTAGATGTCGGCCTTCTCCGTGTACTTTTTGCCCGTGAGCACCTCGGGCGCCGTCCAGTAGATCGTGCCGACGCCCACGGTCATGGTCTCTTCGTTGAAGCGCTGGCGGCTGATGCCAAAGTCACTGAGCTTGGCGCGGAACGTGTCGTCCAACAAAATATTCTTGGACTTGAGGTCGCGGTGGATGACCATGGGCTTGAGCGCGTGCAAGTAGCTCAGCGCGTCGGCAACGTCCTCGGCCAGGTAGATCTTATGGTCGCCCCAGTTGAGCATGCCGGCCTTGCGCTTGAGAAAGCCGTACAGGTCGCCCTTGGACATGTACTCGGTCACGGCGCACAGATCCTGGAGCGTGTTCCACGAGACGCCGACAAACTCGACAATCTTGGGGTGGTGGAACAGCGCCATGAGCTTGATCTCGGCGGCAAAGCACTCGATCTCCTTTTCGTCGTTTCGCTTTTCGTTCAGGATCCGCTTGACCGCGACCTGCCGGTTCGCGAGCTGCGCGAGCCAGACTTCGCCGAACGCGCCCTTGGACAGCACGCGCGTAAAATAGACGGACGAGTACGGGATCTTGAGCCGCGCGAGGTCCGGGTCGGCCTGGATCTCGGCGAGCACGCGCGCGGCCGTCTCGCTCGCGCGCTGCGGGCGCTGGTGCGCGAGCGCCGCCGGACGGCGAGGCGCCGGCGGTGGCGCGTTCGGGTTGACCGGGTTTCTCGTCGGCGGGTCCCGGGCCTCGGGGGGCGCACGCGGCCGCGGCGCGTCCTTGGGGAACGCGGGGCTCTGGCCGTGGCGCGCCACGGGCGACGCGTGCGCGCGGTAGTCGTGTGGCGCCGCGGACGACGGCAGCGCCGTCTCGTGGACGGGCAGGTCGGAGCGCTTGTCGCGGCCGCGGTTCCGCGTCCAGAGAAACACGCCGACGCCCACAAACAGCAGCACGACGACGCCCACGACGATGTAGATGATGGTCGAGTTGGAGTCGCCGCCGCCGTCGGCGCGCGCGCGGCCCACGGCGAGCGACGCCGTCACGGCGAGCAGCGCCGCACGGGACGACACCATGGCGCGGTGGCCAGAGATTAAAATGGCTTCACGGGACCGCGCTGTCCGGAGAAGCGAGGGCCACGCGTTCTGGACTCGGTTTCTGTGGACACCACGACCGGGAGGAGGAGTGCTGTCCAGAGTTGTTTGTTCGTCCGGAAGGCCTTGACTTAGGAAATGGGCCAAAATGGAGGGACCGCCCCCGGTCGAATACTGTATTACAGCCTGTGGGTTGTTGGTGCGCCATCAGCCGGCCGGCCGCTGGGCAAATGAGATTTCTAGCCACCAACACTCTGGGGCCCGAATAGAGCGCAAATTACCGTATAATTCGCAAACCACTTTGCACAACGCCACGATCTGTTCTACTCGGTCAAAAATTAGTTCTGCCCAACGCAAACCCGTGGATAAGACGAACAGTTTTGTGGATCCATCGCACCGACTTCTTGTGTTGGGAAGCGTTGGGAATCATCTCTCAACCCCAATTTGGAGTCCAAAGCGACTCCTCAACTGCGGACCCAGACGCAAAGAACACTGTCCCGAGTCCAGAGACCAGGCCCCGTTGTCCAGAGATCGCGAGATATGGGATCTATTCCAGGTACAATGGAGATCTGGTCATCCGCTGGATGAGACCCAGCAGCTCGCTGGCGTCGGGCCGCGCGTCCGGCTCCGCGTCCAGACACTGCGCAGCGAGCCCACGCACCGCCGTCGGACACGCGACGCCGAGCGTCGGGCGCAGCCTCTGTTTCACGATCTGCATCAGTATCCTCATGCCCTGGAGCTTCCTGCCAGTCTCATCTCGCACGTCCGCGTACGGCACTTGGTGGGTATCGATCTCCGAGAGCACGATGCCGAACGCGTAGATGTCGGCCTTGACCGTGTACTTCTCGCCCAGGAGCACCTCGGGCGCCGTCCAGTAGAACGGGCCGAGGCCCGCGGCGAGGGGCGGGTCGTAGAAGAACTGGCGGTCGATGCCGACGTTGCTCAGCTTGGCGTGGAGTCGCTCGTCCACCAAGATGCTGCTGGATTTAAGGTCGCGGTGTAACACCGGCGGCTGGAGCGTATGCAAGTAACGCAGCGCGTCGGCGACGTCCTGGACCATGTGGATCTTGTGGTCCGGCCAGTTGAGCGCGCGCTTGGTGCGCTTGAGGAATCGATACAAGTCGCCCTCGGACACGTACTCGGACACGGCGCAGAGAGGATCGTGCGGTGGGTTCCACGACACGCCCACGAGCGCCACGATCGTCGGGTGGTGGAACCGTGCCATGAGCTTGACCTCGGTCGCGAAGTATCCGATCTCCTTATCGTCGTTTATTTTTTCGAATAGCATGCGCTTCACGGCGACTGGCCGGTTTTCGAACTGCGCGATCCACACATCGCAGACAAAGTTTGTGAAGATCCTGCGGGCAAAGTCCAAGGACGCGTACGCGATCTCGAGACGGGCAGTGGCCGGGTCGGATTGGATTTCGGCGCGAGCCCGCGCAGCCGCCTCCCTGGCGCGCTGCTGGCGCTCGAGTGCAGTTAGTGTGGGTCGTCGTGGTCGCGTCGGTGGCGGCGACGACATGACCCAACTATACTCAGCCTCGCGTGGTGCGCGCGTGGGGGACGCCGTGCTGGCGAGCGGCGGTGGCTGCTGGGGCACAGCGATCGTCTTGTGGATGATGGCATGGTCGGTGGTGCTCTTCACGCGGCTGCGTGTCCAGAGGAACACGCCGACGCCAACAAAGAGCAGCACGACCACACCCGCGACGACGTAGATGGTCGTGGTCGAGCTGGAGTTTTCGCTGTCAGCGCGCACGCGGCCCACGCCTATCGCGGCCGTCAAAAGTGCCACAGCCCGCAGCGTCGAGGGCGACGCAGTCCCACGCCTGTTCATGGAGTGTGGTGATCGAGGGAAGGGGAGAATAGAGTTGTTCGGGAAGATTGGATGCTCGGGAAATGAGCTTGTTGTCGAAGGTTCCTGTCCCAGGGGGCCAGCTGAGAGGCCGGACAGCATTGATAGGTTCAAGACGTTGATAGGTTGGCGCATTGGGTTGAGTCTGCCATGAGCGGCCAGCGCACGTTGGAGACATAGGCGTGGATGAACACAGAGTGGATACGAGTAGATGGTTGTGCATGGGGATTTAGTAAGGGGGAACACTGGACGCTACTGTACCTGCGTTTAAAGAGCGGCCTGGGTGTCGACCGCCATGGGGAGGGGAGGCGACCTCTCTAGTCCTTTCATGGGGTCCGTCTACAAGGAACTGAGAGAAAACGTTCGCTTCTCCTCCGCTTCACAGTTGCTGCTGGATGTGCTGGACGAGGTGCAGCAGCTCGATCGCGTCGGGCCGCACGTCCGGCTCCGCGTCCAGACAACGCGCTGCCAGTTCGCGCACCATCGGTGGACACTGGGCACCGAAAGTCGGACGCAGCTTCTTCCGAATGACCTGCTGCACGATCTTCATGCCCTGGAGTTTCTTGCCGGCCTCGTCCCGCATGTCCGAGTAGGGCACTTCGTGGGTGTCGATCTCCGACATGACGATGCCGAACGAGTAAATGTCGGCCTTCTCCGTGTATTTCTTGCCCATGAGCACCTCGGGCGCCGTCCAGTAGATCGTGCCGACGCCGGCCGTCATGGTCTCCTCGAGCGATCGTTCCCGACTGATACCAAAGTCACTGAGCTTGGCGCGGAACGAGTCGTCCAACAAAATATTCTTGGACTTGAGGTCGCGGTGGATGACCTTGGGGGTCAGCGAATGCAGGTAGCCGAGCGCATCGGCAACGTCCTCGGCCAGGTAGATCTTGTGGTCCCGCCAGTTGAGCTGTCCGTTCTTGCGCTTGAGAAAGCCGTACAGGTCGCCCTTGGCCATGTACTCGGTCACAGCACACAGATCCTGGAGCGTGCTCCACGAGACGCCGACAAACTCGACGATCTTGGGGTGGTAGAACGACGCCATGAGCTTGATCTCGGCGGCAAAGCACTCGATCTCCTTTTCGTCGTTTTTCTTTTCGTTCAGGATCCGCTTGACCGCGACCTGCCGGTTCTCCAACTGCGCGAGCCACACCTCGCCGAACGCGCCCTTGGACAGCACGCGCGTAAAGTAGAGCGCGGCGTACGGGATCTTGCGGCGGCAGAGCGCCGGGTCCGACTGGAACTCGGCGAGCACGCGCGCGGCCGTCTCGTTGGCGCGCGTCGGGCGCTTGTCCGGACCACCGCTCTTGCCGCCGGGGGCCGCGCCCCCCGAGGGGGCCGGGCGGCGCGGCGGCGGCGCGTTAGCGTTGGCGCGGTTGTCGTAGCCGGGCTCGCGCGGCGGCCGCGCGGGCCGCTGCGGGTCCTGGTACGCGTACGGGTTGGCGCTCGCGTTCGCGTTGGACCCAGCGCGCCGGTCCTGGCGCTCCGCGGGGGACGAGTACCCGCGGTAGTTGTTGTTGCCGGTCGGCGCGGGCTGTGGCGGCGGCGCCTGGCGCGGCGGCGGGGCCGGCACGCCGTTGTGTTGCCGCGGGTGCGGCGCCGGCGCCGGCACCGTGTCGTGCATGGGCAGCTCACGGTCTTTGGCTTTGCGACGGCTGCGCATCCAGACAAAGATGGCTGCCGCGATGAAGAGCAGCACGACGACGGCGATGATGATGTAGATGATGGTCTGGCTCGAGTTGTCGTCGGCGCGGACGCCGTCCACGCATAGCGCCGCGGCCACGAGGAACGCGACGACAGCCGAGACGTTCATGGCGCGTCGAGGAAGGCAAGTGTGCGGGCACTAGCGTGGCGGAATGGAATGGGGGGGGGGACGACCGACTCAGGACGTTTAGGTCCCTGGATGTCTCCAGTCTCTGGATTTCTCTGGGGCTGGCCGAGACACCGTCCGGAATCCAGAGGCGCGCTGATCCGGAGCGCTGGCTTGGGTTATGGACCTGCCGTCCGATTGCGAGCGGCGGCGCTGAGATGCAAATCCAGCGTCTAACGAGCCAGGGAGTTTGTGCTGCGTCTGCCCGCCTTCCAGCCGGCAAGCGGAACTGGCCCTTGTTTGTGAGCGGCACGGAGAGTAACCTTTCTGCGACCGAGTTACACTGTTGGTGTTGTCGTGACCCGACCCCTTTCGAAAGGGTGCCCCGAGACAACGGAACGAATGGGTCACTGGCACAGACTCAAAAGTATATACCGTATCATACTTTTTCAAGTATTTTTCTGAATACTTGTGTGGTTATCATGGCTTCACCAGCACGAATTTTTCAGCTCGGGTTCTCATTTCTCCCGATTGATGCAAAACGGTGAACGAAAGGTGGCAGAGGGTTGCCTGAAGCGGGCTAGGTGTGTGGACGACTCAACGGTCGGCCATTCCGAAATCGCTCTCGAAATGCGAGTGTCGAACCTCGAGAGGTGCGCTTGCTGAAATGACACCCTATCCCTAAATACATCCATCGCTGACAGGATGTTCTCCATCTCCTCAGCGGAGGAGATGCGAAATGGATGCGCGCGCACCAATTGGAGGGTACACGGTTACGATGCCCTCTGACATCCTGTAGTACAGTACCAGCCGAGTTTTCTCCTGTGTGGACCACGCGGGGTTTTCATCCATGTGGACCACATCCCCTGACGAAGGTCCGTTTCCTCGTGCCTTGCTGCCGTTGAAGGAAGGGCATTTACTAGATCTCGGGGGGACCATGGCGGCGTCGGCGACGGGCCTCTGGGCCTTCTACTACATCCAGGGTGAGGACGGCGAGGACCGGTCGCACCCGAACGCCTTCAAGATCCCGTCCCCCGCGGGGGGCGCCGACGTGACGCTCGACGACGTGCTGCGCACCTTCCCGCTGCCGCACGCGGCCGCGACGTTCCACTTTCGGTTCCGGGTCAACGCGTCGGTCAAGACGGCCAACGGCGCGGCCAGCACGTTCTTCTGGCTCGACGTCACGGCGCCGACCCAGAAGGTGCCGCTCGTGAACGGCCGCGTGATCTGCAAGCTGCTGCGGCTCGCGCGCCCCGCCAAGCCCGGGCTCGTGTTCAAGCGCAAGCCCGTGCTCAAGTGGGCCGCTGGCGAGGGCCCCGCGGACGTGGCCAAACCCTCGGTCGCGCGCCAGGCCTCGTACGGCAACGACCGCCCGGCCAAGTACTCGGACGCGCCGCCCGCGAGCGGCCCGCCGGCCGAGCACCCACGGACGGGCTCGGGCTCGAGCCTCAACGGCGGCGCGCGGTCGGCGTCCGGTGGGAGCGCCTCGGGCTCGGGCCCGCCGTCGCGCACGGGCTCGACCAAGACGAAACAGGAGACGGCGCCCGAGAGCTTTGAGGACTTTTTGTCGGGCGGCCAGTCGGCGGCGCCCAAGGCGGATGTGAACCTCATGAACGACAGCGAGTGGAGCGGTGGCGCCAAGCCCAACGCCGCGTCCGACTTTCTCAACGCCATGGACCCGCTAGCGCAGCAGAAGCAGCCGCAGCGCCGCGCGCCAGCGCAGCAGCCGCCGCAGACGGAGCAGCCCAAGTTTGAAGACGACGGCGGGCAGACCGTCGGACCCGTCAGCTTGGCCGACATGCAAAAATACGCCGTGTCGTCGGACGGCTCGAACGTGTACAACCCCAAGTTTATCGACAAGTCGTCCAAGTCGGACGACGTGCGCCGTGCCATGGAGGAGCGCGAGCGGCAAATGCAGATGGAGATGGACAAGGCGCGCGAGGAGCTGCGCCAGCGCGAGATGGCCAAGACCCAGATGAACGCGATGAAAGACAGCGCGAACGCCGTGCTCGGGCCCAAGCTCAAGAACTGGGCCGAGGACAACGGCCGCGTCAAGAACATCCGCACGCTGCTCTCGACCATGCACACGGTCATGTGGGAGGACTCCAAGTGGACCGAGGTCAACATGGGCAAGCTCATCCAGACCAACGACATCAAGAAGCAGTACCGCAAGGCCATGATCGTCGTCCATCCCGACAAGAGCTCTGGCCGCAACGCCGAGCAGCTGCTGATTGCCGAGCGCGTGTTTGCGGCGCTCAACACGGCCTGGGACGAGTTCATGAAGACCAATCCATGCTGAAATCGCATGTTTCGACGACACTCGCGTCCTTCTCCATATATAATTCCAAAGCACGAGAGATGGAGAGAGATGTGAGCTACATGACAAAAGAGATCGACAATACACATATCACCCATATGCACATCAGCATGGCGTGTATTCTGATGGGTTCCTCGTAGCGTGGCAAGCCGCGGCTACGTCAGACAGCGCTGTTATGGGGGTTTTACTTGACGATGGCGTGCTTTTGCCAGTACTCGACCGACTCGAGGTACTTCGCGCGGTCGAGCGGCACGCCCGAGCCACCCTCTTCCTTGCCGAGCGCGTTGCGCATGAGCGTGATGGGGTTCATGGGGAGCTCATGGTCCACGTCCTGGGCCTTGATGGAGATGATTCCCCACGGCGCGTGCTCATGTTCGGCGACGTTCTCGACACCCGTGGCCGCGTTCTCCTTGTGGATCTGCTCGCGGCTGTAGAGGATGATATCCAGGTACTTGGCCACGGTCGGCGTCACGCTGTGCGACGGGAACCAGCGCACGAGCCTGATCCAGAAGCCGCAGAAAATCAGTACGATGTACACAATTAGTTGGTCGCTAGAGAAGACGTACACGGGCAGCTCGTGCGGGACGCGGGCCTCGTAGTCCGACAGCAGCAAGCGCGCGTTGGCCTGCGTGATGGGCAGCTCGTTCACGCGCGTGTCCGTAAAGTTTTCGACAAACAAGTGCTTGCAAAACGGCGCGTAGCTACACCAAACACAACCATCAGGCACGCTGCCAGAAACCCACGAGTCCTCGGATGGTCCAGCCGCACCCGTCGACGAGCTCGCCGCCGCGCTCGCGGAAGACCTCGTTGATCTTTTTTTCGAACGCGGCCTTGTCGAACTTGATCTGCGCGCCGTGGTACTTGGGGTCGTCGAACTGGCGCAGGCAGAAGCGGTCTGCGCGCACACACGGTGTCTGTTTCAGTCCCATGACGCTCGTTCGTCTTTGTCTTAGTTCCTACCGAGCACGATCGCGAGCGGTGCGTCTTCACCGCCGGTGGGGGAGGAGGAGGAGGAGGAGGAGGACATGGCGCGAGGGAGCGAGGCGGCGCGGACGGCGGACGCGGGGCGCAGCAGGCGGACGCGCGCGAGCAGCATCGGGTGGGGGGACGAAGGGCGAAGGATCTCAACAGCGCGTTGGCCCCAACGGCGCACTGTCTCGACTGCTTTCAATAGAAGCCCCCTGGATGGCTCAAACAATCAAAGCCCCTGAATAGAAGCGCGCCACACACGTCGCAGATCGGCCACATCGTAGGAGTGATGGTCTGTATCACGATCGGAGTGAGCTCCTGGGTCATTGGGAATAGACGGTTATTGATTGCCTTCCGCAATCCACGGAAAGCCACGACCAACGCCGCCAAGATGGCAGGCCGCTTTCCTCGATGAGCGAGCAGCCCCCTCGGACCGGACACGTACAAAAATGGAAGTCACGGTGACTGTACAGACCTCGCCATCCATCAGGGAGGAGGAGTATGGAAGCCACACGGCGTGCGATTTAGTGCCAGAATCATTTGAGTGTCACGTTATTCGAGCAATTTCCTCGTCGTTTGGCATGTGACGGACACCACGTCAGAGAGCGCTGTTATGGGGGTTTTACTTGACGATGGCGTGCTTTTGCCAGTACTCGACCGACTCGAGGTACTTCGCGCGGTCGAGCGGCACGCCCGAGCCACCCTCTTCCTTACCGAGTGCGTTGCGCATGAGCGTGATCGGATTCATGGGGAGCTCATGGTCCACGTCCTGAGCCTTGATGTAGATGATACCCCACGGCGCGTGCTCGTGCTCGACGACGTTCTCAAAACCTGTAGCAGCGTTCTCCTTGTGGATCTGCTCGCGGCTGTAGAGGATGATATCCAGGTACTTGGCCACGGTCGGCGTCGCGCTGTGCGATGGGAACCAGCGCACGAGCCTGGTCCGACAAGGAAAGGGAGTCAGTAGTGTCCGTAAAGGCGATGGGCGGTCTCCACAACACATACACAGGCAGCTCGTGGGGGGCGCGGGCCTCGTAGTCCGACAGCAGCAAGTGCGCGTTGGCGTGTGTGATGGGAAGCTCGTTGACGCGTGTGTCCGTAAAGTTCTCGACAAACAAGTGCTTGCAGAACGGCGCGTAGCTTCACACACTCAGACGGACACTTAGCCAGTTCCGAACTGCATCTACACAGGCGGAGACAGTCCTCCTGCGTCGCTTAAAGTTTAAAGAACGCACCCGTCGACGAGCTCGCCGCCGCGCTCGCGGAAGACCTCGTTGATCTTCTTTTCGAACGCGGCCTTATCATAATGGATGTGCGCGCCGTGGTAGTCCGGGTCGTCGAACTGGGGCAGACAGAATCGCTCTGCAAAACTCCACCAAACCCGTGAGCACACGGCGCTCGTCACTCGACGAGATCGTTTCTAATCCTACCGAGCACGAGCGCGTGCGGCGCGTCTTCTGCGGCGGCGGATGCCATGGCGTGGGGGCGGGAGGCGGCGCGGATGGCGGTGGGGTGGCAGTGTATCGACAAGTGAGCTCGTGGGATTATGATCCCTTGTCCTTTGTCATAAGGCGCATCACACACGTCGCAGATCTGAGAGGATAACACGGTTTCGAAATCGACCTGACAGCAGCAAGGTCACGTGAATCACGAGACCTTATCACGAGTCGTGATATGCTTCCGTGTAGAAAGGAGGAAGGAGAGGCGTACGCGAGTGCGTGTGAGCATCGATTGTGTCGTCACCGTTCCGAGCCAACGCGATGGGAACGCCCCTGAAGACAACGACTGGCCGTTCGTGTCTGGCAATAGACCGTTCGCGCTACCGCTCGTAGTGAGCGGCACGTTACAGCTTCTACGAGGGTACCGTCCATTGATGCGGAATATCCCCTCTGCCCCCCACGGGGCGACGAGGCCGCACCTCTACAGATCCGAGTCAAAAGTGAAACAGTCGCGATTATTGTAATAATCCAATAATTGGGCGTCAAGATCTGATACCATCACAGACTGTGATGGTTCACAGAACGGTCTCACTTGGAGAAACCGTGCTAAAGACGCGACTCCCATGCCTTCCTCCGAGACGCGGCCGCTGCTGCCGGCCACGGCGGCGCCGCCGCCGCCGCCGCCTCCCCTGCCGCACCGCGGCAGTAGCAACAGTGGCCTCGGCATCGCGCGACGCGACCGGCCTCAACTGCCGTCGCGGTCGCGCCTGCCGCGTGCGAGTCGCCGGCGCGGGTCGCTGCGGCGCGACGTCTGGACAGTGCTGCGCTTCCGCACGTCCGTGGCGCACAGCTCGGGCCTGCAGCTCGCGTCCTACGTGCTTGAGCTCTGTATCCTCGCGCTCGTGCTGGCCAACGTCGTGCTCGCGATCTCCGAGTCGTCGGCGCTGGTCGCGCCGGGCGCGACGGCGCCACGCGTTGGCACGCAGCCGAGCGAGTGGTACCAGACGTTTCTCTTCGTCTCGACCATCATCTTTTCGATCGAGTACGCGCTGCGCTTTTGGTCCTGCGTCGAGGACGAGCGTTATGACTCGCCGTTCCTGGGACGGTACGACCGCCTGATTGCTCTCTCGGACCAAAACGGTACTGATGCCGGCACTGTGGGGCTATGTAGACTCAAGTGGATGTTGAGGCCCATGTCCGTGATCGACTTGCTCGCGCTCGTGCCGTTCTACCTCGAGATCAGCTTCGAGTTCCTGTACGTAGCGGTTCTGGGGGCCCCTACTTCATGGAACGATGGCGTTCAGAATGCTCATTCCACGGTCGTTTGGACAGGGTGATCCCGGCGTACCCGGGTGCGCTGACGCTCCGAAGTCTGCGGTTACTGCGGATCCTGTCGTTTCTGCGGCTCGAGCGATCGTACAGCGCGATGACCAACTTGCGTCTGATTTTTGGCAAGAAGAAAGAGGAACTACTGGTTGTGACCTACCTCACGGCCGTGCTCGTGCTCACGGCCTCGACGACCATCTTTTTTCTCGAGAACGCTGCGCAGCCCACAGTCTTCTACAGCGTCGCAGTGTCGGCCTGGTGGGCCGTCGAAACCATCACGTCGCTCGGGTACGGCGACATGGTGCCCATCACGTCGGCCGGACGGCTCTTTGGGTCAGTGCTCGCGCTCTGGGGAATCATCCTCTTCACGATCCCCGGGGCGATCCTGGGAAGCGCCTTTATTGAAGTCATGCTGGAGCAGCAGCGCCGAGACGACGAAGACGCTGTGAGTGTGGTCATGTCCAGCTCCGTCTGGGATCTCCACAATACCTCTGCCGCCCACAACGCCAGCGGCGTGTCCAGTCGCCGCGGCAGCGACGCTGACCCAGACAAGTTTGGCATCAACTCGCCCGCGAGCCAGTCGGCGACTCAATCATTTCGACGGCTCTCGCCTCGCGTCGCCACGATCATGCGTGTGGACTCGGTCGCGCAGCGCGTGGAAGAGATTGCAGCAACCCAAGCGCACATCCAGGACCAACTGGCCGAGCAACGCGCGGAGATCCATGAGATCAAACGGCTGTTGGAGCTTTTGGTTGCGCGCACCGAGCCTGTGGCAACAGAGTAAGTGACCATGTCTCAGTCAAAGCGGAGCACGAGTATTATGTTTGTTTGGTGTGTGTAGCTCGTACTTGGTACCTCTTGATCAATGTGTGTCTCCATAAACGCTATTCACATTCAGGAGGCAGTACCAAACATCCTCCCAATGATCCAATAGTGTCATTTGCTCTGGCAATACCTCTCATTCAGCCACGGCAACCAGCGACAATGTCCAATGGGTTCATCAGTCCCTCTTGCCGAAAATGTTCCCCCACGCCGGTGTCTCCATACCTCCCGTGACATGGTGGTCGCCACGCAAAGTGTAGAACATGTCTGTCGACGTGCGCTTCGCCACAAACTGCACGATCGCGTCGATCTCCGCCTTCACCTCCGGCGTCAAATCCTTCACAAACGACAACGCCTGCAACGTCTCCTCAAGCTGCGCCGACGTTCGAGCACCCAACACCACCGTCGACACGTTCGGGTTCGACGCACACCACGCCGTCGCCAAC
>JAADVT010000237.1:0-37128 GCA_023335895.1 Pythium rishiriense
AAGGTGTACGACCAATACACAAACTTTGTGTCGCTCGAGCCGACGCTGTTCTCGCTGCAACTCGCGCAGAGCTATCGCGCGTACAACGACCCGACGCTGGGTGATGCCCAGATCGAGCAGGCCATTGGCGCAATGGTGCGCGGCGTATTTTCGGTGCTTGCAACCACAGGTAAAGTGCCCGTGATCCGCTGCCCGAACAATGACGGCCCGTCGCGCATGGTCGCGCAGCAACTGAACCAGATGATCCGCGACTACCTCGTCGCACGCAAGGGTGTGTTCCAAGACACGAGCGCCAGCTTCCAGCGCCCCGTGCTCATCATTATGGACCGTAACGAGGACTTGCCATCGAGCCTGCACCATCCCTCGACGTACCAGGCGCTCGTCGACGACGTGCTCAAGATCTCGCTGAACCGCGTCAAAGTGAACGTGCAGTCATCGGGCGAGGAAGGTAGTGGTCGCACGACCGAGCGTGTGTACGATCTCGACGTCACAGCCGACAAGTTCTTTGAGGCCCATGCAGGCAGCCTGTTTCCAGAGGCCATCGAGGCGAACGAAGAAGAGATGAAGCAGGTCACCAAGAAAGAAGAGCAGATCCGTGCCAAGGTAAGAATTCCGTATAACTCATTTGTGTGTGCGGTGCATAGTCTGATGTTATGGTATGGTTTTCGATTAGACGGGTGGAAGCGAAGCTCTTGTGAACGGCACGAAGGATCTCGTCGCGTTCGTCGATACCTTACCGGCGCTGCTCGAGAAGAAAAAAATGTTGGAGGTGCACACCAACATTTTCCACGCGGCGTTCGAGGGTGTAACGGCGCGCCATATCCCGAATTTTTCCATGCTGGAGCAAAAGCTCATCGACGGATCCCATGTCGACAAACAGGAAGTTCTTCAGCTTTTGTCCGGTCCCGAGACTGGTTCCGTGGCCGACAAGCTGCGCCTGCTCATGATCTACTACCTTACAAGCGGAGCATCAAGTGCCGAGATTGCCGAGTTCGAACAGGCCTTCCAACAATTTGCGGCAAACCGTGGAGGCATCCATGCGGAACAGTACGCGCAGGCTTGGAAGTTTATTAAGAAGCACACAGCGTTCCAGAAGCATGCCAGTGTGGGCGGCTCGCTGCACGACGGTGCGCAGGCCTCGTCGCTTACTGGTGCTGGCGGTGCTAGTGCCGTCAACATCAACAAGTTCAAGGGCATCGCACAGGGATTCCTCTCGCAGGCTGCAGCCACTGTCAAAAACTTCTTGCCCGAGAACAAGAAGCTCCATATCACACGAGTTACGGACGCAATCTGCGAGCTGAAGCCCAATACAGAAGACGAAACGTTCCTGTACCTTGATCCGAAGATCAACTCAGTTGGCGACAACGTGCCGCGCCAGCGCACACCTTTCCGAGAAGCCATGGTTTTTGTCATTGGCGGTGGCAACTACAACGAGTACCTGAACCTCATGGCGTATGCCAAGGCGCAGCAGCCGCCTCGCTCCGTATGGTACGGATGCACTGAGCTGCTCAGCCCTGAAGAATTCCTGCAACAGCTTGGCTCCATTAGCGTGTAAGGCAGTGCGAGAATGTATGGTGAAGTAATACATCGTATGGAAGGGTTGCCTTCTTTCGCGATTGTGGAGAAAACACACCTAGACCCTTGTCGTGGTCGTTCGTGTCACGAGGCGCTATCGCCACTTCAGACACAGTCGTTGCCGCTGATGTCGAGGCAGGAAAAGTCGTGAGTGGCCTTGACTACCTTGGCCTTGTACGCCACGGTCTTACCACGCGTCCACGAGTATCCGTTGTCCCACGACAGCACAACAGTGCCGTCCTCCGATGCAGTATACGAACCGGCGATACTCTCGCCCGCTGCCACACGTGCCTTCGGAACTTTGTCCACTTCGACAGCGCCACCTTCGCCTTGAGTACGCAGCTTGACGCTGAATTCAATATCATGGGCCTTGACCTCGTATTCCCAGCAAATCGTGTCGTTCGCCGCGATTCGGAAAGGCAATTGGAGAGTGCCTCCGGCTTTGATCTCAGCCTGGGTTGCGCCATCCTCACACAGCAAGACAAAGCTGTCCCGCCCGAGGAACCCTGTTTGTGGGATAGCATGCGCGAGGTTCTTGCCGCCCAGAAGTTTGGGTAGTCGATCACGGCCTCCCACCAGGTCCACCAGGTGCGTAAACGCGTCGCTGCTCAGATGGATTTTGCGCAGCTGGGTCTCGGCAAGCTTGGGCTTGATTGCACTCCAGATCTTATGGAAGATCCAGGGTGTGTAGAGCAGGAGCGTCTCGTAGGTCGTCTCTGGGTAGCACGCCGTCGCAATACGGAGCGTGTTGACGACACGAGCAAGCAGCCGTGGGTGAAATCGTGCAATGGAAAAGCCCTGGAGATTGCGTACGAAGATGGTCTGGACGACTTTTTCGTGGTGGCGACTGAGCTGGTCGAGTTTGATCGAGCGGTACTCCATCTCGTAGAGGAAGAATTGGCTCCACTCGTCGTCTGTCACGTGCTCGACGAGGCCCTTAAAGTCGGCGTACCCGGACATCTCAAAGAAAAACACGTGGCCATTTGCTGCATCCGTGAGGTCGTACGCGTTGAGAAACGGGAGGTGCTGGATCATCTTGGAGAATCCCGGGAAATCACTGGGCGTCATGTTCTTCTCGACGATCGCTGCACGGATATCGTCAAGGTGGAGCTTCTTGCGCTGCGCCATCATCTCGCGATATTTGGTCGCAGCAACCGCGACGTTCTGCTTGTTTCCGCGCAAGAAACGGAGCAAGCGGACGTCACCGACAAGCTCAGGGAACTTGCTCTCCTTCAACTCCTCTTCTAGGCTCATACGCAGCGCTGGGCGGGTTCACAACATTTCCGTTAGCGTATGTGTATTCCCCTCACGTTGCCAGCACGAGAGTACTGTAGCTGTACCTCGTAAGTTATCCTTCTCCTGTTCCGGGTTCTCAGACAGCACAAAGCACTGCCACTCAGTATTGTCATCCACGAGCATTTTCGAAGCGGATGCGTGGACCACGGGGATATCGCTAAATGAGGACGCCACATCACCATCGGCATCATGGTCGGGAGGGATATCCAAGTGACCCGACGGCGCACGCTCGACGTGTTCCGCTGAACTCAATCGCCGCACTCGTTCGCGCTCCATCGCCTACGACCATAATGCTCATTAAATTTATCGATCACGTCGAGCCAACAAACTTTTGAACCTGCCTTGACCGCTCGCTCCTGCGCAAGAAGGCGCTCAGCCTCGCTTTCAGCCCGCACTTCTTCTAGTTCGTCGATTCGCCGCTGGCGCTCCGACTCCACGGCAAGTGTCGCGGCGACAGCGTTGCGCTCACGGAGAAGCTCTTCTTGCACTCGGGCAATCTCGAGCTCACGCACACGGCGTTGCTTCTCTTCCTCAGCAGCCGAAATCGAGTACTCGATATTGATCTGGCGAACAATCTCCAGTTCGTCCTACGAATTTGACAAGCAGCTCGCCTTGAACAAATCATCACCTAGACTATCCAGCACACCGATATGACCCTACCTCGTGATCTTTCACCTCACTGACACGTCGTTCTCGCTCCTCCTCTGCTAGCGCATCAGCACTGGATAGTGCACGATGACCACGTCAGTCCCCCATGAAAAAAATTCGAAACTGGAGAAGCGAGCGACCCACAGTTTCTGGTTTTCGACGCGCTCAGCCTCACGCACAGCCACGTCTTCACTGCTCTCTTCGATCGAGTCCTTGCTGAAAGGAAAAAGACTTGCGCTCCCGCGGCGATCCATGAGCTCATCGTAGGCGTCGGCTACAAGCTTCGTTGGTGAAGCGCTGGGGGCAGCATTCCCGGTTTCCGCACTCCCTTGGATGTCCATTGCTTGTGTTGGATCTTGGGTGCGCCTCGCCTGTGGCTTCTTTCGTGGGCCCATGTGAGTCCGGTTTTCCCACTGGAACCTGGAACGACCGTCTGTGGCGACCGAGTCCCCTCGCTTGCCCGTTTCGCGTTTTATGTTTTCTTCCAAAGTGCTTCTTCGAAGCGACCCTCCAAGATCGCCATGTTGGATCACCACTCACGCACATTCATTCTGCTCGCTGGACTTCAACATCGCCCGAACTGTCGAGCAGAGGCTGTTGGAGCAGCAATCGCTGCTTTTGTAGAACACGCTGTCTCGCCAATTCCTTCATCTCGTCGGCGAAGAGCTTCTTACGGCTCTGCAACGTCATTTCGTGTCGCTCCACGGCACCTGGGAGCTTCTCACTCACAACCTCATTCCACTGGGAAGTCTCTTGCTGCAGTTCAGAGAGCAGTCGTCTCTCATGTTGGCGTCGACGCTCGTCCATTGATAGACGGTGAGTTTCGTTCTCGAAGTGGTACGCATTCGAAAGCTTCTCGCGGAATAAATTGTTCTCAGCGATTGCAGCCTCTGAACGCTGTCGTCGCTCGTCACGAAGCCGCTGCTCGACATTCGCGAACGCCGCTCGTTGGTCCTCTGGAATGCTCTCAAAAACGACCTCGTGTCCCAAATACTTGAACTCGTAGAAGTAATGGCGCACAATGCGCTCGTATCGGTTCTGCCAGGCATCGCCCACCATCGCTGATCGCACACGATCCACAAAGTCGTCGCTGCCGTTGATTTCGTGGGCTTCGCGCCAGACGGCGACGATGGTCGGGTAGATCACGCTTGTATCATGAACCCATTCCTTAACTTGGGCGGTCGTATACCCATTCATTGAAGCCGTCCCGTGTACATCACCTCGCTGCCAGCGACCGCTACGCCAATGGTCGCTCCATTTTTCTGGTAACAGAGTCATTGGATTCTTCCCGATCGAGAATACATCTAGGCGACTCAGCAGTGCGGTCCACTCGACGGGAATCGCCATGATCTTGTTGTTGTAGAGATCCAGTTTTCTCAACGATCTACCGGCAGGGGTATCCGTGAGCTCACGTGGTAATAGTGAGAGCTTGTTCCCTGAGAGGTTAATCACTTGTACAGCTGGGAGACTGCACACACATGGATCGACGCTGGTCAGTTGGTTGAAAGATAAATCGAGGTATTCGAGCTTGGACAGATGTGCTAGGGACTCTGTCAACGGGACTTGCAGCGCATTGTGACTGCACATGAACGTCTCCAAGTCCTGCCACAAGACGATTGCATCGGGAAAGGCGGATAGCTTGTTGTGGCTGAGATTGAGTTTCTTAAGCGAAGACATGCAACCCATATCTTCTGGAAGGTGGCCGATGTCGTTCCAAGAGAGGTTAAGCTCACGAACGTTGATCAAAGCCCCAACTTCCATGGGGATATCACTCAGTCGGTTGTGTTGGAGATCAAGAATGTGGAGACTAGCCAATAAGCCGATTTCGGGCGGGAGCGGGGACCGTAGCGCATTTCGCGAGAGATCGAGCACTTCGAGTAGTGTAAGATGCCCGATTTGAGTTGGGAGTATCTCTAGGTTGTTCTTCGAGGCGTTTAGCACGACGAGTTCACGTATCTTGGTCACACACTCCGGGAAGAGCATCAACGCGTTGTTGGCAACGTTCAGTTCTTGTAGATTTTGCGCCGTGCCGATAGCTTCCGGAAGTGATGTCAAGCTGTTGAATGATAAATTGACGTGCCGCAAATTATCGAGGTTCGGGCCAAACACATGCTTTCCAATACGTTTTTGTCGTGATGACATGTCGAGAATGACAAGGTTCTTTAGATTGTGCAACGCATCCGGCAGCCTTTTCAAAGATATGCAGCCTCGAAGCTTCAAGACCTTCAATCCATGTAAGTCGCCCAGCGCATCCGCAACGGACTCAAGTTCAGCGTTATAGCTGAGGTCAAGGTCTTCAAGGGCTATGAGGTCCTTGCAGTAGGACTCTCGTCGTGTAGAGTCCTTGACGGTAATGTCACCAAATCTTTGAAATCGGTTATCGGCGAGGTTCAGAACTCGAAGGCATCGAAGCAATTTAATCTGCGGGGGGAGATACTCGAGATGGTTATGGCGCACATTGATTGTGATTAGATCACGTGCCTCACCGATCTCGCTGGGTAAACGCTCGAGTTCATTATCACTGACGTCTAGTACTTGCAGAGCAAAAAGATGGGCGAACATATTCGACGGGAGTTCTCGTATCCGGTTTCCACTGAGGTTGATGATCAGCA
Source organism: Pythium rishiriense (assembly GCA_023335895.1). Lineage (NCBI taxonomy): Eukaryota > Oomycota > Peronosporomycetes > Pythiales > Pythiaceae > Pythium > Pythium rishiriense. The sequence continues at coordinate 6,132 of JAADVT010000237.1, forward strand.
GACTAGACAGTGAATTGATGGCATCCTTTCCTTTATAGAAAACACTCGGAATCTCCTCCAGTCGTCGGAGAGATAAATCGAGCACATCATCGCCGTGCTTGGCCTTCTGATTCACAATTTTTTCCATCTTTGTCGTCATTAAGTCTTGAACGACTTGACGCTGATGTAACTCGCGTTTTGCCTGTTCATCAGCAACTTGAGCAGCCAATCTCTTCTCTTCGCGGGCCTGACGCTCTTTTAGAACCCTCTCTTTTCGGCGCTGAATCTTTTCTTGACGTTCTCGTAGTGCTTCATTCGTCCTTGTCATTGTCTCGGTCTGGCGCTGCTGGGCGAAAAGTGCCCGCTTTTCTTCCTGAGCTTTCTCTCTTCTTGCCTTCTCAAGTGAGCAAACTTCAGCCTTGGCTTGGATCGCTTGATCAAGCTCCTCTTGCTCAACTTGTGTGATCCAGCTCATGAGGACATGCTTCAGTCGATCTTGCTCCCGTCGACGTTTCTTGTTACGACCTAAGAAGCCGAGGTTGAAGCGATTACCAGACGAACCTACAGCAGCATCAGAAGTTTTGGTTTGCGCCGCGTTTTCCGACCTGTGGTCCTCATCTACGGCAGTTCCTGCCGAGCGCGCTGATATACCTCGCTTCCGCAACTCCTCTTTCACATCAATTAGGTTTAACCACGCCGCCTTGAATTGCTCAAGCGTGATGTCAGAACCTCCCTTTGGGAAATTGGCACGCACAATCGCTGCGTCTCGACTAATCCCAAGCAATTGCATTGCCTTTTCGTACTCGAACACATTCAACAACCCATCACGGTCACTGTCAAGCTGGTGGAAGATGTCCACCGGCGAGAGCGTTGCTGGTTGTTGGGTATTTGGTTCTTTTCTCGCGTTTGCGCGGAGTGCGTTGGTGATGTATAGCGCGATAACAAACTCGCGCTCGTCAATATAGCCCCTGTGCACAAACAACATGAGTTGCATGGATGTGCTGTCAAATGTGGAACATGGACGTACTTCTTCTGGTCGTCGACCAATTGGAAAAGTCGCATAGCTTTAGAGCCGAGAATATTCAGCCCTCTATACGCGAGCATTCGTTTGTATTCTACTCCCACGAAATGCGTAATCAGCCACTTTTGATGAAGAAAACTGGATCAGTAGTGATACTCACCGTCAAAGTCGATCGAGTCCGATTTATCCTCATCAAATAGCTTGAACAGCTCCCGCGCGTTCCGCTGCAGAGTATCAAGGTCAAGCTCTTCGTCCCCAAGCGCCTCTTGGTCGATTTCCATCACAGTGTTGCGCAACTTGGACGCAAGCGCGTCTAGTTCAGCCTGTACCTGCTCGGCACACTTTTCCGGTGGCAAGAACGCCTTGAAAACCCCAAGGGCGACGACCTGCGGGAACACTGTCGGGGGCTTCGCGGCGGAAGGTTTACAGATCACGACCGACGCAAACGCCAACGGATCGTACACAAAGATTTGCTGCTCAAAGCTCTCGGGCATCTGTGCGCCGACCCATTGGCCACCCGGACCAATGTCCAGCGGCACGATCTCGCCCTGCGATTCCAGCTCCCGTAGCAGCGCCTGATCACTCGCACTGAGCGGGTTTTTCTTTTTAGAGTTGGACGAGCGACCGAGCGCCGTGTTTGCGCGGGATAGGAGCACAAACAGCGGCCAGTTCTTCTCGTTGGCCACATGTACGTCGAGAAAGCGTAGGAAATACGAGGCGTGGACGCCGTCGTCGCGCGCCGCCTCGCCGGCGAGGACCACGTCGTGGCGCTTGCGAACGATGAGCTACGCACATTTACACACACAGTCATCACTACACGGAATATCATACATTTATCGGAGCTGGTCGCACCTGGACGGCGCCGACGTGCGGCGGCGACGAGCCCGGTGCTGCGGCTTGTTTCGTCGTGGGTTTGAACGGGTTCTTAGTGGCCACTCGCGGCGCGTGGTCCTCCAGTTGGGCCTCGAGCAGGATGGTCTCACTCGTCGCCATCGCGTCTTATCCCCGACTTGCTTCCGCCACGAATCCTTTGGGGGCTACGATATCACGTCCGACGCGGTCGACGGCATCGCGCCATATTCGCTTGACTGTTTTTTTTTGTTTTTGTTTCTGCCATCACTTCAACTTCTCGACAAACGGGATAAAACCGGTACGACACCGGTATTCTTGTGGCCTCTTCAATAGAGCGCCCCAATCGGTGCCGTTTCGATGGAAAAGATCGCGGAAGCCGATGAGAACATGCGCGCGAAAGCGCGGAAGAGAAAGTAGCTCCTCCGTGGTCCGACGAGACAACAGGGACACAAATCCAATCTGGCTGCCCGTCCTTTGCCGATGTTTCTTCCAACGTTTTCCTTCCATGCGGCGCGTTTGGTTTTCAAACGCTAAGCCCACACACAGAGGTGCCATGTTCGTGTGGGGAGGTCTGGCCGTTGCGGAAACAAAAGTGTCCAGGCACTCACTCACTCCCCCCTGTCCAGCCGGTCGCACTGAACTGGCCCACGCGCAGTCCCATTTCGTTCCCTGCACGACTGGACGCACGGAGAAGACGCTTCCTCCGGCCTGGTAGGTGGTGCCGTGTGTGAGCCCCATTCCGACTCTTTCGCTCCCTCTCGTCGCCTCGCCGAGCATGCGCGCCCCCCAGGCGCCGCCGCCACACGGGACGACGGCCCGGGGCAAAGTGTACCGGCGCGCGCCGCCGCCGTCTTCGTTCTCGACGCTCTGCGCGCCGTCGCCGACGTCCGCGTCCTCGGCGTCGTCCTCGTCGTCGTCGTCGAGGTCGTCGGGCTCGTATGGAGCAGCGCGGCCACGCGCCACGTCGCGCGGCGCTCCACAGCCGCCGCCCTCGCTCCCGACCTCGGGAGCTCTGATGGCCGACGACGACAGCGACCTCTGGGCGTCCATCCGGCTCGCCTCGTCGCCGCCAAAGTCGGTGTGTGAGCCACCACCAACGGGTGTGCGTGCATCCGCGCGACTGGACCGCGAGAGTTCCTTTGCGTCGTTGCTGCGCTCCACGGGGACGCCCCACAAGCTCAAGGACGACACAGCGATGCTCCCACTCGTGATCGACGACTTTAGCCAGGAGCGCATGGGCCGCGTACCGACAGTCAAGCCGCCGCCGCTCGCACAGCAGCCCAAGGCGCTGTCATGGTCGATCGGCCGGCGCCCCCACAAGGCTGACATGGGCGGCTCGTCGTCGTCGTCGTCGAATCCACCGTCGTCGACGCCGCCGCTCGCGCGCGCCCACAGCGCGGACAGCATCGCGCTGACAGCGACCGCGGCGGCGCCACACGACATTTCGCTGATGGACCACCGCGTGTTCGTGTCCCGCGACCAGTGGGTACCGCACCGCGACCGCCGCGCGTGCGTCGTGTGTGACCGCGACTTTGGCATGCTGCGGAAGAAGCACTCGTGCCGCATGTGCGGCGACGTGGTGTGCTCGCGGTGCTCGCTGTTCAAGAACGTCAAGCTGCCGGGTGTGGTCGGCGAGAGCAAAGCCCGCGTGTGCTCGCGCTGCTTTCTCCAGTACCGCCAGCGGGTGCTGTGTGCCGCGGCGCCGCGCGCCGATAAACACCACGAGGAGGCCCGCCAAGCGACCCACACGAGTGACAGCGACCGCCCCCACGAAGACGCCGAGGACCCGGCGACTCAGGACAGTGGCGACGACCTGGGTGACGACGAGTGCGCGTACGATAGTCAGGAAGAGCTGCCTTCGGTGGAGGACGTGCTGCGCCGCACGGCCGCCAAGGTCACTGGCACGCGCTTCGGCGCGGCCGCGGTGTCGCCGGTCGACTTTGGCGCCCGGCCGTCGTCCCGCCAAACGGTGTCTTTGCTTGCACCAGAGTTCATGGACGCCATGTTCCGCGAGTCGTCGACGACGACGGCCGCCTCAGTCGCCGCGGCGGCACGTCTCCAGGAGCAGCAAAGCGCCAACTACATTTACGGCCGGGGTCCGTCCACGGTGCTGCTATCGCCGGCATCAACGTATGACTTGTTGGACATGCGGCTATTTGATCTCGAGCACACCCAGTCGTTCTCGAGCACAATCTCGACGGTCTCCTCGTCGCTGTCGTCATCGTCGACCGCGCGCACGTCTACCTCGTCGACGGCACGCAGCGTGACCGACGAAGAGCTCGCTGCCGCGATCAAAGCCCGCGAGCTCGAAAAGGAAGTCGAAGCGAGCCGCCAACGCATCCAGGAGCTCGAGCGTAAGATGGAGGAACAGGAGAATATGAAGGCCGAGCTGTCGCTCGAGCAGCAAAAGCAGCTCAGCGAGGCACGCGCGCTCATCGCACAGCTGCAAGAGCAGCTCAAGCAGCAGGAGCAGAACGCGCGCGACGCCGCGATCACCCGCGACTCGATCTGCCTGACCAACTTGCGCCAGATGCAACAGCAGACGCAAGCCACGCCGCCTCCGTCGTCCACACCCGAGCCCGCCGGCTCGCGCTCGCAGCGTAGCAACAGCGTCGAGGCTGAGAGCGAGGCACTACGACAGAAACTTCGCCTACTGGAGCGCCAGCTGCAGCAGGCCGGCATCAACGTCGCCGAGGTCATTCCGTACGCCGTCGCCAAGAAGCGCATCCTCGACATCTCGAGACGCATGACGGAGATCAGTGAGGCCGAGGCGGCAATGAAGGTCCAGAACCCCAAGGGTGTCGTGGCCTTGCGGCGCGAGTACTATGCGCTCGAGCAGGACATGGAGCGGTTCCACACGGCGCTGCTCATGAGCGACGAGTATATCGAAGAGCAAGCCGCCAAGGATCGCGAGTGGGAACAAAGCCATGCACTCGCAAATGCGCAGGCGCTGCGCACTGTGCGGTCCGCACTACCGGTCGACATCTCGCGCCTCAGCGAGCAGGCGCTCCGCGCCATGGCGACGCCCTCGGGTCGGCCCATGTCGGCCGACCTGGCGCGCCGCTTTAAGCGCACCAACGTGCTCCAGCTGCTACGAGTGGCACCTCAGACAATCGTACGCATGCACCCGAGCGTGATCGAGAGCTACCGTACAGCGGGGCTCACGCTCCTCGAGCGGCGCGCGCTCCATGTCGCGCTGAAAGGTCCAGCGAGTGAGTGGCAGCAGCAGTCGCGTGATGAGATCGCGCAGAAGAAGCACGCATGGTTCAAAAAGCTCAAGGACGCGTTCGTGCAAAGTCTTCACGCGTATGAGCACCACATCGTGAAGCACCACATGGGCGACGACGCGCCGTGCCCGTTCATCGGAAAGATGTGCGTCGTCCGCGCGGAACAGGCTGTGGCGCAGTTATACGCCGCGCAGCTCGGCTTCCCCGAGGGCGATGAGTACCTCGAGCAAGAGATCATCAAGAGCGACCCGGAAGGCGCCGGTGAGAAGGCGCTAGAGGAGGCCAAAGCCCAAGCCCAGGCCGCAGCCAAGCTCAGTGTGCGCCAGACCGAGCTTAAAGCCCACTACGGTCTGCGCAACGTGCGGCTCGTGACCATGGCGATTGCGGCATTGGAAGCGATGGACGCGGCGATGGAACGGGTCCGCGCTCTGGACGCCGAGGCCGCCGTGTTGGTGGCGCAAGGTCCCCTGACGGGCGAACCCGTGTTGGCGCGGTGGTGGCGACTGTGCTCGGATATCGTCAATGAAGTGCGTGAGCTCACACTTCAGCTCGCGCGGCGCGCGGGCATTTGTCTCTCGGGCAAACGTGACCCGGCCAAGGACGCGTACGACAACCGCTCCCGGCTCGAGGCGCAGTCATCGTATTCGGCTCTTATGTACTTGGACGCGCTAGTCGAGGATCTCACCACGGCGCTCGCGGATTTGGCTGTGCCAGCATCCGCCTCGCAGCTCAAAAGTGCCTTGCCGCGGATACGCGAGCTTCTAGTGGATGTGCAAGACAAGAATGAGGCGTTGCTCTTTGACGATGAAGACGGTGACGCGCCACTGCGGCGGTCGCTCACGCCCGTGCTCGAAGCCGACTCGGACGACGACGACTCCAGCGACGTGGGCGTCGAGGACCGCGTGTTCCAGCGGCGTTCGCGCGACGTGGTATCTACGTCACCTCCACGAATCCCGTGGAAGGAACGCCAACTGCCCGGCGTGACGACCGAGCCGTCTTCTCATGGTACTGAGGTGGAACAAACCAGTGTTCCAAAGTCTGCATCAGCAGAAATCTCACCGCCAGTCGTCCCCGCCCGGATAATCCCTCAAGGCTCCGCTTTGCTCGACGCGATTCGCGCCAAGCGGGGCGGCACCCCCGATGCTGCGAATGGAAGCAGCGACGTGGCCAAGGTGGCTCCCGAGGTCCCCGTACCCACCGTGGTCCCGGCGGTGGCGGCAACAGCGACAGAACCGATCCATGTGGCCGTGAAGAAGGCAGTCGACGCGGCCCCCAAGGCCAACGACCTGTTTGCCGCCATTCGTGCCAAGCGTAGCGCGATAGTGGAGGCGGCGAATGTTCCGGAGGTCGTTTCGCCACAAGCCCTCGTTACTGAGGCCCCGCCAACACCTGTCGTGGTGGAGTATACGGAGCCCGTGAAAATTATTGAGAACGAGAAAACGACTGACGAGGCCCCAAAGGCCAACAACCTTCTCGCTGCGATCCGTGCGCGCAAAGCCAAGGCGAACGCCGTGTCGGCCGTAGCGCCCGTTGACAGCGCTGTCACGTCGGCCTAGAGGCTCCCCACACCAAAGCATTTTTTTGCAAACAACCCATACCCATTCTGTAAGTAAACCGAGCCTTCCTTCAATTCATTGATCGACACCACCTGTTGGCCTCTCCGCCGATCTCGCCGTGTCCCAAAATGCACTTTGCAGAATTGTCTATGTGTGACTTCAGACTGGATGAGTAGCGGCCGCGTTCCACTTGCACGGCAAACTGAGTGGGAGGGAATGTCGAACGAAGTTTGGTGAGCCTGGAGTGAGTCTGACTTTGCATTGCGTGGACTTGACAGCACATACAATGGAGACCCGTAAGAGTGTCGACGATGCAGCCGGTTACAGCCTTCATATTACTTCCTCTCTGTTTATCGCACGACAAAGCGCATGTCGACGGGCTTGGGCAGCTTCTTGATGAGCTCCATGGTTTCTGCAAGACGTAGCTCCGAGGTAGAGTAAGTGCCGACGCTTTGATTGCCAATTGACAAGAGCCAGTCGCCTGCACGAAGCTGGTCAAGCCCACGCGAGTACCCGGCACCTGTCAGGCGAGACACCACGATCTGGCCGTTCGTGCGGCGGAACGTGATCCCCAATGGACCTTCACTCCACTGGATCCACAGTTCTGGGGCTGGCAGCGGTTGCCGCGACGGCGGGGGCGTCGCAAATGCTGGGGACATCTGCATGCGCATGCGGTCCGCGGGACGGCGCATCGCCGCCATGATGCCCGAGTCGTCCAGGTCTGAGTACGTACTGATCTCGGTCATCGCGCCCTCACGCACTCCGCTCGGCGGCTGTTGGTTCCGCTGGCGCTCACTTTCAATGTACTGCTGTCGCAACACATCGATACGATTGCTGCCGCCAAAGCCGCCGCCACCACCGCCCCGCGGGTAATTCCCACCGTATTGGTCGTAGGCTGGCGGTGCGGGCATACTGTATGGGGTCGGGTTCCTGACACCAGGAGGTAGAGTTGGCGGTGTGTATCCGTACGGTTGGTTGTACGCAGGAGGTGGACCGAGGTGTGATCGTCCTTGTCCAGACGAAACACTGCTGCCTTGTCGACCGTCACTGTGGGGCGACACAGGAGGCTGAGGCGCCTCGGCAAACTGGTTCGGGTCCAAGAAGCGGCCGGACGGCGTGAAAGTGTCGTGGTACGCCGGCGGCGGTGGTAGTGTTGACACTGTCGTCGTCTTGACACGACCCTTCTCAATGTCGGAGAAGCGTGGCAGGAACTCGGACCCATCGGTGCCGATGCCTCCTCTACCACCACTGTTATCGCCGCTCGGGTCGGACGAACGATCCTGGTAACGCGCATCGCTGCCCGATTGGTCCGGCTGTGGGAAGCTATGGCGAGAGCGAGGGCCATCTTGGTCAAAGTCGCGGCCGTCAATGGTGTCGTACGAGGCAGGCCGTCTGTGGACGAGCGCCGCTCGCCGTTCCGTCGCTCCAAACACTGACTCGCCACGCTCTTCCGCTGTGAACCCAGAAAAACTGTCACGGTAGCGACCCTGGTTAGCAGCTGCCTCACGCTCGCGCAGCTCTCGGAACGAAGGGACGACCGTTGAATCACGCATGTCCTCTGCGGCAAAGCCTTGACGGACTGCCGGCGCCGGTGGGGGCGACGCAGGTTTTCTTTGCACCTGAGGGGACTGGTATGTTGTGGGCATAGTAGTGTTTGGATAAGGCTGAGGTGGCGAACGTTCGAAAACGAGTACGACGGGCTTGTGCACAGTCTTGAGTTTTTCATACGTACCAGTGATGCCCATATCGGCGACGTTCAGCCCTGCAATCCGAACAAACACGTCGCCGATTTCGATTGCCGAAAGAAGCTCAGGATTACCATTGCCTGTGAACTTTGTCACAACGACAGCGCCGTCCGTTGGTCGCCGCTTGATCTGTACGCCGAGCGGTCCTTCATTCCACAGCACCGTGTACTGATGTGGGCTCAGCGAGCCGGCGAGACCATCTTCTGCAGTCGCGCGGGACTCGCGCAGGTTCTCAATTTCCGTGTTGTCGTACCGGGAAGACGGTCGAGGCAACGGCGGCCCATGCGAAGACGAAGATGGTGTTGGATATAAGGCGGCCTGGCCAGCACGGCGGAAGCGCATATAAAGCGGCTTGGGCGCGCGCTGCATGAGGTCGACAACCGCACGGAAGCCGATGGAGTCCGTGTCGATGCCATTTATACGGATCATGACATCGTCTTGCTCGATCTGCTGCACAGACGCATCCACGGCCACTCCCGGTGTGACGGACTTGATGGTCGGCAGGCCATTGCGTTGCTTGATGCCGCAGCCCAGTGCACCGTGGCGCCATACCACGTCGTACTCACCAGGCCCGAGCGGATCTTCAAGCGACTGGCTACGCGACAGCGACGCGGCCCCGCTCCCATACGGCGGCGGCGGTCCATGCGGCATCGAGCCGTGGCTAGGCGCGAGCTGGTTCAGCCGGTGCGCCGGTGCCGCGCCCAAGCCGTTGCCGTTCACGTGGCCCGCCGAGAACGACGCGTTCGTGCTCGAGCCCGACGAGATGGCCGACACGGACGACTGCTTGCGTTCCATCTCGCGCTGCTCACTCGTGCGCACTGTGTGGTCATCCCCATCATCATCATCATCATCGTCGCTGAGCTTGAGCGGTTGAAAGCTGAGCGTCACAGGGAAATCGGGCAGCCGCAGCTGCTCGACGAGCTCCTGGAACGCGCGCCCCCGCACGCTGACGCCATTGACCGCGACCAGCACGTCGCCGACGCGCGCCAAGTGGAGCCCCTCGGCGCTCGAGGTCTTCTTGTTGATGCGCCGGATCAGCGTCTCGCCGCGCGCGCCGGCCTTGAAGAGCAGGCCGAGTTGCCCGCGCGCCCAGGTGACAACGTACCCATCGTCCTCGTCGTCCTCGTCTTCGTCCTCGGCGCCAATCTCTCCTTCTTCATCATCATCATCGTTGGTCGTGGCGGCGCCCTGGCGCGGGCCGCTGAGCACGTCGTCGCTCGCGCCCACGGCCTGGAGCGTCTGCTCGCGGTGCGCGCTCAGCGCGAGCGTGTGGACGCGGTCCACGAGCAAAAACTCGTCCTCGTCCAGCGCCGTCGTGGTCGTCGTGGTCTCGGCGGTCGTGGTCTTCTGCTCGTCGTCCTCGTCGGCGCCGGCCGGCGGCGCCACGGCGTGGACCGTCGGCGCTGGCAGTGGCGGCACGGGCGCCGCAGCTGCGGCTGGTGGCGGCGCGTCGCTGTCGCCCGCGAGGTTGATCATGTTGCGCATCTTGGCGATCCGTCCGAGCAGCTCCTGGTCGGTCGAGAGCCCGTCGTCAAAGCCAAAGCCCGAGTCGTCCGAGTCGTACTCGTCCTCCGAGACCGCCATCGTGACCGCGTGGGGTGCCTGTGTTGGTGAGGTGCGTGACGAGGGTAGCGCCTTCCTTGCTTCCTTGCTTCCGTTCCCCCCCCCCCTGGGCGTGGTGTCGTCGCTTGCTTACTTGCGACTGGCCTCTTTCTTTCTTTTGGGGGAAAAAAACCTGCGACAATCGATATGCGAAGCCACTGCGCGAGTTAGGTCACAAGGGGGTTAATATTCATTTGTACAGGATTACCGGTCACAACCCAACAACGTCGAATGTAGCCATCTTCACAACAGGAACCCGCTGGTCTCGCGCTGGGTGCTCCGCGAGCTGCGGTCGCTGTCCTTGCGTGGCGGCTTGCCCTCGTCGACGTAGTACGTCTTCTGGTGGGGCGGCCGTCGCGCGTCCTCCGGCGTCGTGAGCATCGCGACGCTCGAAGTCTGCGAGTCGATCAGCTCGCGCGGCGAGCTCATCATCGAGTAGTTGCCGTCGGGCAGCTGCTGCTGCGAAGGCGGCTGCCGCTGCTGTGACAGCGCACGGTTCTTAGGCGCGGACGCGTTGCTCTGTTGCGTGAGCGTGTCCATGTCGGTCGGCGCGACCGCAGACGCCTGGACCTCGAGCAATCTCTTCTTGTCCCGACGGCCAGTGTAGTACCAGTAACCGAGTACACCGGCGCACACGAGCACGACGAGCACACTCGCGAGCACGACCCACAGCCACCAGGGCATGAAGAAACAACCAGAGCCCCACGGCACGTACCGTGCCAGCAGGCTCTTGGACTTGAGCGTGCTCGAGAAGCAGTCGCACCAGTCGTCGGTTTTGGAGGTGGTCTTGGAGATCTTTTTCGAGGATTTGGCGCCGTTGGGACAATTGTCAGCGACAGCGAGTCCCAGTTTCTTGTTGGCGCGGTCGTGGTACGCGAACAGTCCGTCCATGAACACGTCACCCAGCACGATCGACGAGCCTTCCGCGATGCCGATGGCGCGACAAGGGATGTCCGAGTCGGCGCCGTTCATCTCGGGGCGAAAGTAGTATTCGGGTGGGATCTCGACGGTGTAGTGGCTTTTCGTTCCGCTCGAGTCGTCGTCCAGCGCGAGCGTGATATAGATCGACGGGAGCGTCAACAATGCGATAGTCGAATCGCTCGGGTCGCAGTAGTCCTTGCCGCAGCACGACTTGGAGTAATCAAAGTAGGTATCCGCAAAGGTTGGTTCGGCTTTTTTCGTAGCTGCTTTGATCTGCGTCATTAGCGCGTTGTACACATCCGACGGGAACGCCAAGTTGCTCGTGCCCGAGTCGATAATGGCCTGGGCAGACAAAACCGTTGAGTTGTCAGGCTTTTACGTGCTTAGTCATGTTGACTCACCTGCGGCGTGTTGTAGCTTGAGCACGGCAATCCAAGACTCTTGCCGTCAAAGCCGATATCTGTGATGATGGTGACGTACCAGGCTTCCTATGAACGGGTAAGAAGAACAGGCGTGAGCATCACAACCGGTACCGCCAAGTATCGGCACGACGAGCTCACCTGAGCGATGGGTGTGTAGAGAATCGGCCCGGTATAGTAGGTCTCACCCTTGGTGCCTTCTGTCCCGCCCACGATGAGTTGCCCGGCATGCATCGAGTAGTTGGTCTGGGTCAGCATCGGCTGCATGATGCCACACAGCAGCATGCCGAACGCGTCGGGCGTGCCGCTCTTGGAGCTCACAAGGGCATTGTAGAACGTGGGCTTGGGCGAGTCCTTGGGTTTGCCGAGTGCCTTGTACGCGAGCCCGGTGATACCATCGTACTCGGAGCGATAAAAAGTGTCTTGCTGTTCAATGACCAGAAAATCCTTTGTGACCGAGCCGAATTCGGAGGACGACCACGTATCCTGGACAAAGTCACCCCTAAAAGATCATCACAAGGAACGCGCCGTCAGCTCTAACAGTAATGCGCGATTAGCTTAGATCGTCCCACGTACGCGATGGTGGCGCCGGCAAACGCGAGTGTGACGTCCTTGGTCGTCTCGACACACGTCGACGAGTCCGCGCAGCTATAGGTCACGGTCGCGGCACTGCCGCAGCACCCAGCGCCCAGTACGGCATCGTTCGACGAGCCCGTGTCGGCGATGAGACGGAAGGACGGCTGCAGCATCGACAATGATGGGTCAGCTCGGCCTCGCGTCTGAATTCCTTCCATATATAAACAAAAGCAATCTCGCTCACCGCTGGCGTCGTCGAGCCCACATTCACGACCACGGTATACGCTGTTGGCGCGACAACAGACACAGAGGGTCAGTCGCGTCGCCGTGACCAAGTCGAATGGGGGAGGGAAACACCGCACCGGTGCCCGACTTGATGCCGACGAGGTCGAGCGAGAACGCGGCCTTGTCGGCATCGCAGGGCCGCGCCAGCAGCGCGCCCGCGGCCAGCGCCACGTGGGTCCACCGCCGCTGGTGCCTCCGTCTCCGCGGCTCCATCGCACCGCCACGCGGCGACGACGAGCGCACGGAGAATGGCATTTCTTCTGTAGTCCGCGAGGAGCTCCTTTTTCCCGGGCGTGACGTGCCCACGACAACAACACCCGACGCACGTGGGATGTCACACATCATCATCAGGTTCGGTTTGATCTGAATCTCTCCCGGGGGCCTGAGTCCCAACACCAGGGTTCAGCACTGAGTCTGAGGCTGAGTCCAATTGGGATTTTTTTATGACGTCGTATTTTTATGACGCTCTTTTTTGAATTTGATCCACCGACGAGTCTCGGAAGAACAAGCGAAATGGCGGACGTCGTCCGCACCGGCGCGATCTCCCGCGTGAAGAAGGCCTCGCCCATGCGCTCGCCCATGCCACGGCTGCCAGTGGCACGCAGCCGCATTGCCAGCGCGACGCCCGAGACGCCCGCGGCCAAGCGCGGCAGCCTCGGCAGCGGCGGCCGCGTGCGCTCGGCCCTTGAGCGCGTCGTGCCACGCGTGCCCGTGGCACTGCCACGGCCGGCCCCGTCGCCGACCACGCGCGCCAAAGGCACCACGAAAGGCGTGGCCCAGCGGAAGCCTCTTCGCGACGACGCGAGCGTGCGCGCGAGTTTCAACCGGCTCGTGAGTGAGAGTGAGACCCGGCGGCGCGTGGCCAAGGCGAGCCCGGACTCGTCCGAGGAGGAGGAGGACGAAGACGAGGAAAAAGACGAGTCTGCGAGCGATGAGGCCGATAAGGCACCGCAGCGGCGTGGGAAGGGGCGCAAGCGACCGCGCGCCCCGTTCGATGACGAGCCGGGCCGTGAGAGCGACGAGAATGGCGACTTGAGGAGTGAGGAGCTCGTGACACCGCAGCCGCACCGGCGCCACGGTGCGTCGAGTGGTGGTGACGAGGCAACGAGTGGCAGCGACGACGACAGCGACGGCGTGCAGGTGCAGAAGCGTCTCATGTACGACGACACGCCACCGGCCAAGCCCAAGATGGCACGCAAGCCCAAGGACCCATCCCCCGAGACAACATCGGTGAAGGTGGCCGCCTCGCCTGTCAAGCGCACCAGAGGCAGGACTCCGAAGAAAGTCGCAGTCGGCGGCGGTTCCGGGCTCGAAATCCTCTCGCTATCGTCGGCCGCGACGCCGTCGCGTAGCACGCGGATCCGCACGGGCGTCCTGGTCATGAGCGAGTGGTACGTCGACTGGCCGCCAGGATTCGTCGGCGACCAGCTGCAGCTTGTGGTTCGCGGCCAAGTGCTCGGGCAACCGGCGTCGTTCACAGTACAGCGCCGTGTGACTGACGAGCAGTTTGTCTCGACCGACAACCAGAACGTGCGGCTCAATGGTTGCCTCGACATTGACCTCGCTCAGCGAGCCGACGTCCCACCCGTGGTCATGGAGCTTTTAGTTGAGGGTATCCCGACGAATTGGCGGCAGTTGCTCGAGGCGTATGCGCCGCCACCCGATCCGTGGGTGCCGCTGTCAGTCAAGTCGAAAGAAAAGGCCAAACAGAAGAATGCCAAGGCCGCCGCAGCGGCCGCGGCCGAGGCAGAACGCATGAGCAGGTTGGGACTGGATCTGGTGGTGATTTGGGTCTCTTGGGTCGCCTTATAATCTTGTGTGTGTGTATGTGTGATGATACTACCGGTAGTGTATCCACCCCTGGCGTGAAGAAATCAGCTGTGAAGAAGCCCGTCAAGTCCACACCTGCCAAGTTGGCTGGTGGTGCTGCTCTTGTGGCTCCAAGCACGGAGAAGCGATCCCGCAGTGGACGCCGTTTAACGCCGGTGATGGAGTGGTGGCGCAATGAGCGCAAGGTCGTGGACGCGAATTTCGAGAGCAAGATTATCGAGGGCTCCCCTGCTTACCTCCCGTGCGTTTACCACATGATCTGCCGTATGCAGTAGTGTATTCTTGATGTACCTATTCTCACCTGATTGTGTTCTGGTCACGATAGATCAAATCGCACGAAGATGTCTGACGCCGCCAAGGCAGCGCGACAGAAGATCCAAGAGATCTACGAAGCACAACGCAAGAGTGCCGAGTGGAGTGATGCCCAGCTCACGGCGCTCCACGAAGCCAAGGTGCAGGTGCCCACGACCCATATCAATTTTTGGGGCGAGGTGGCCAAACTCGTGCCGGGCAAAACTGCCGACGAGTGTCGTGCTAGAAGTTTTGACGATCTCCCGGTTGCACCCGCACGGAAGGGCACTGGTGCCGGGGCGGGTCGCGTTGGAGCGATCGCAAAGGCGTCAACGCAGAGTCAAGTGCCAGTAAAGATCCATCGCGCAGGTTCGAACTTATTCAAGAAACAAGTGCGTCAGTTCGTGCACGACCAGGAGCAGAAAAACGTGGACGATCTGTTTTCATTTGGTACGCCGTCGAAAGATGGGATCGGTGACGCCTCTGAGCTCGATGACCTCAAGTCGCCTGGTGCTCCGATGGCGGAGCCAGCAAACCGGGATGGAGATGACAGTGATGATGACGCCCTCCTAACTGGTGCTGGTCGAGAACTGCTGGAAAAAGTGTCGCTGAGCAAGCGAGATGATGTGGACTCGTATGTTCGCACTTTGAAGCGGGCCAATGAGTCGCTTGGTCTCAAGGCAGTGCGAACCAACAAAGCGTCAACCGTGGCAGACTTTGAGACCCCACCTGCCAAGAAAAAGCCAAGACGTGAAGCCGTTCAGATGGTGGCCGAAGTGGGCACCCATACCGTTGAGGCTATCGTCACACCCAACGGCACGACCCGCGTACGCGTCGCGTTGGGGTCAGACCAGGAAGATATTATGAATGAAGATGAAGACGACGAGGAAGCGGCGTTGTCGGACGCCTTCTGAGGTGTAGTCGCGTATCATTCTTCGACTTTGGTGAGCATATGTTGTTGAGTAGATTATAAGTTGAGCTCACGCATGTCCAATGTTTTGTGGCCTCTTCACGACCCTCTCATTCGATTCGAGCGCCTTGGTCTGCGAGGAGATCGAAGACACGTTCCAGGTTGCTGGCCACTGTCCTAACTCGACGCAAACCCTCCATGTGGAAGCTTTTGTCATCGACGCCGCTGCTCCAGACTCGAGTTGCGTCCCGAAGAAGTAGCATCGCATTTTGTGATGATTGGATGACCGATTGCGCCCGCTGATTGTCGTGCACGAAGCACAGGAGTGCAGTAGAATAATGATCAGCGTTAACCAATCGAAGCTTGTCGTCATGACCTGGATTCCGGTCATCCCCCAAGCGATATAGCTGCACGAGAAGTTTGTCCAGCACGGGTTCCCATACGGAGAAATAGCTCTTCGAGAACTTGGAGAAGGCCATATTCCGCACGAACAATGCGCCGACTGTAGAGAGTTTCGAGCACTCGGGAAAGTGGAAAATGTCGTCGAGAAGATCTTTCAGACCTCGGATTTGGAGCACCATTTGGCGTCCCTCGTCCGAGCTTGCGACACTCGCGAGAACACCGACAAGCTCGACTAGAGTCTGCTCTTCGCGTGTTGACGAAGTCTTCACTGTTTGACGCTGGCGCTTGCACCTCTCCACAACACTCGAAAACAATTTACCGATAAGTCCACTTTTTATCGCACTGTGGAGACAGTCGACGTGGAGAAACGCCGACTTCAAAATTGAAGCAGCAATAGACCTCCACCGTTCATCGAATGAAGTGGACGTCGAACTTCCAAGGGTAAGCTCGCCGACCATCATTAGCAAATTTCGCTCGCCGTCTCCTCCTCCGGACGGTGATGCTCGATTTACAGCAGTAGTTGTTGCAAGAGACGTCTTGTTTTCATCGCTTGCATGGATGAAGTTCTGGAGAAGCCGTAACGCACTGATGAGGACTCCACTTCCTTTTGAATATGCCATGCGCATCATGTTCCAGTGGTTGGCGAAAACTGATGGCAACTGCTCTTCCCGAGCCAAGTGTTGGGCGCGCCTCGACTGCACGAAGAAACCACCCAACACCTGACAGTGTAGCTGAATAGCTTCGCACATTTCGACTGCAAACCCCTCGTCACTTCTTTTGGTGGATTTTGCACCAAAACCTCCAGACCTCCGTATTGCTGCAAAACTGTTTCGAATGACATCAATGACACGTCGTACTGCCCCGTGTTGCTGGCCGCACAAGCTTGAACTTGCGGCTTCAGATTGTGATACCAGGGCGTGGAGGGAGCACGCAACTCGGCGGAGGTTCTGAAGAAAGGATGACGTTCGGCGATGCACAACAGCCGGATCCAAAGGCTGAATGTCGCACAATTCAATGTACAGATTCCAGAGGCTTTGCCCGATAGGCACTGCGCTCTGTGTGGCAATGGCTTGTTTGAACAGTTCTCCTGATCGAAGGCAAAGAATCTTCACCACAATATGATAGACGTCAGTACGATTTTCGCGACGCTAAACGTCGTCATCCTTACCACTGGGATCACTCTTGCAAAAGATACTCGAAACAGGCGTGGGTGCGCAGGGTTCAGCAACTTTACAATCCCTTGTAGTAACCGATTTGCTGCATCCGACTGTAGAGATTTTGTCGCAGTCGAAGACAACACGAATGCAAGAAGCTTCCCACACTGATCGAGAGTTTCGTAATACAAGCGCGATCCTGACGAGTCGATCATACTCGAGCTCTCCATCAAACCGGCAAGGTCTGATATGGTTTCGGCAAGTTGAGATTCGAATGGGATTGCCTAAAAAGTTGAGGGTGAGAACCATCCCTCTGGTGTTCCCAATATTGCGCCACATACCTCCAGGATAGCTGTTCCGCTCGAAGAAGAGTGTTGAGCGACTGTTAGTAGGAGTTTTGATGTCTCCAAAGCAGTGTTGAGAACGACCGGCAAGATTGAGCGAAGCCAGACTGCATCTTCAGTTGACTGCATGTGAAGAAACTCGACGTTGTGACGCTGGTACAGCTCAAACGCCCTCCGAAGCGACAAAAGCTACCATACAAGAAAACGATCAGACACCCTCGGGCAAAATCCGGAAGACTCACACACTCCAGGACTCACCTCAAGAAAAGCTAATAGCGCACGTGAGTCATCTCGTGCGCTCGACACAATATTCGCCAGCACGGTTGCGCATGGGGTGCCGGCGAACCTTTCGGGTTGACTGATGAAGAATCGAAGGAGCTGAACGCGCGATAAGTTTAACCGAACTGAGCATTTGCTAGCCGTTTGGCTTGACGAGATCAAATCACGAATGATGTCTGGCACAAACCTTTCCCAGTCAACGTACGCCCGATACGTTGTTACGGCTTCTCGCTCAACACGCTGACAGAAGTCGAGTAGCAGGAGCGCAGCAGAACTTCGAACAGCGTCGCTTTCCGAGGTTTCACGCATTGTATCAGCGGCGAGACGAAGTATTCTGCCGATGGTGTCGTGTTCGTTTGTACTGAGCATTAATGTTGCGACTTGGAATCCTGTTGATCGCAAGTTGGCCGATGTCTCGAACAATAATCGGGCGCGCCACGGGGAGTCGTCGTCATCGGACAGTGTCAAACACGAGATGGCGTAGACATAGACGTCGCGCTCCTGGAAAGACCCAGGAACATAGTGTCTTCCGGCCAACGCACTAAGTGGTAACCGCACAGCTTCCAAAATTTGCCGACGGGTGGACACGTGGTCGGAGTGCAATTTTGTTTTCTCCAAGGCCGAAAGGATAACTTGAATCCACATAGATCTCTGGGACAGTGTAGGTCCGATAGAAACCCCGCTTGCAACGACAAGGGCTCCAATGTTCTTGACTAGTCCGGTGTCGATGAGGAGCGGCACAAGCATATCGCACTCATCGCTTCTGCTAATTCGGAATAGAAGCCGCGCAATTTCTGCTTCTAACGAAGTCGCCCTAGGAGGAGTATTATCTCTTGATAGCAGTAAAGGTATGACCTTGCGGCGCAGGAGTAGGATGATATCCATCTGCAAATCTTTTGCCATAGTGTCGAACAGTACGGTCACCAATGCTAAGATAGCACCCACGATGACCTGGTCCTTCGAACTTGTTGGTGTTGTTTCCAAGTACCGACGGAAAGAGGCCTCTCCCCAGCGGGTGCAGATCGTTACCCGCACATTGTGACTCGCGTAGCAAGCTTGAGTGACCGCGTACAGCGCATCAAGATAGGTTCGAAATGACGTGGCGTCTAGCAAACCGTCCCATAAACGCTGAAATGCTTGGTCGTATGTCTCCTTGTCTGAGACTGCCTCGTTGAAGGAGAATGAGAGCCTGTTGTTGCTGGAACTGGATGATTTGTTCACAGCGTTGATGCATGGCTGAACAGAGATCCCGATTGCTGACCATCTCTCAGAAAACAATCCAAAAGTTGCACAGAATTCGCTTGGCACCACTAGACCGGAGTCACTTTCTGATCGAGGAGTTTCTAGGCTGCACGTCAATGACAGTACAATGAAGTAAGTCTCGGCACGCACGCGAGCATCTTCGGCAAACACGAAAGACAAGAGAAGTCCGAGGGCCTGGGCGTCTTCTCGAATCCGCTGGCGCCAAACCTTACTTCGCATCATAACCAGTCGGACAATAGACAGCGACGATGAACAGAGACTACTCAGCCACTGGGGTTCGACTTTTCCATCTTGTGGGAGTAGACGAAATGTAGCATGAACCAACTCCTCCACCTCACCCGCTTCTTCAAGGATTGTGAAGTCAGTAGAGCTTGCGTGAGCCAAGTCGATCAGCAGCTGCTGGAGAGTGGATTTGACCGCACTTTGCATTGCTTCTTGGTCGTCAGAAGTGTTGAATAGAGATGAGAGGAGTTTGCGCAGTCTTGAGATTCGATGGAGGATGACGCTTGTACCAATTGAGTTAGGGCGTTCCGCACGGGGCACAGCTTCAATGCTCGCACGTGCTTGTAGGATCGATGGGAATTCCTGCTCGAGCGCTCGCCTCGGGTTTTCGCCTGTTCCGTCGGCGAACTGCCCAAACGGATCCACATATACAACGCTTCCACCGTCCTCACGATGCAGACCCACAATCCCGAGGGTTTCCAAACGGTCAAGCAGTCCAGATGCAGCAGCCCTCCGGATGAACGCAGTTCGATGGACAAGACAACGCGCGACCGCAAGCAGTTGGTCCTGCGCGGTCAATGCCGCTTCCGTTTCGCGTGCCACATTCATTAGTGTGCGCTGAAGTCTTCGTTGAGCGTCAGTTACACTGGGTTGGGATGAATCGAAGTATGCAAGGTGCTGCAAGATCGGGAGCGATTTCGAGAGCGCGTGCAACATGCCACTCGTATCTAAGCTATCCGAGACGTCCTCGAATCCTCGAAGAATAACGTCAGCAAATCTCCAAAGCGCCTCCGAGGCTTTACTTTCACCAGCTTCATTTGATGCCAATCGGCAAAGCAAAATGTGCATGAAAGTCGCAGAAGCTGAGATGGCCCTCACAACGTTCTTCAGTCGGCTACCGGGGTTTGGGGGTAAAGGATCTTCCTGAATCCAATCGGTCAACCCACCGTAAAAAGACGACACGAAATCGTCAACGCGTGGGGATGATTCGTGTACTCCAAGCGAGACCGTTCCCACCATCACATCGTTGATTTCGTCAGTTGACGGGTCGTCATCTCCTTTTGCACTCAATGCTCTGGAAATGGCTTGAAGAACGAGTCGAACCGCACCAGATCGTTGATACTCGGACATACTTGGGACTACTTGTAGAATTTGCTTAGCTTGCGCGAGCGTGGCAAGATGGGAATCTTTATGCAGCACTGCGGAAAGCAGAACCCGATCTTCATTTGATCTCACGAGCTGTGAAATCGTCGACGAAGCCGATGAATCAATCTGGTCAAGCAACATCATTGTCGCGTGGTTTCCTTTTCCACTGTCACTCAAAGCAAGTCGCTGTAAGGTCCACGTCCATAGAGCGCTCGGTACCACGATGACTCCACTTGTTCCGCCATTTTCATCTGACGATCCGCCCTCGACTCGAAACATTGAAGGCTGGATGAGCGCGAGTATCTTTGTAAACCACTCGACTAGACGACCATTAACGAATGGGTCACGATCATTTTCTTCAACACGCACTACATCCGCGAGAATAGCAAATAGTGCTTCGAGTCTCGCCTTGTCAATAGGATTCGCACCACCTCCACGGGGAGATACCCCCCGCTCTGGGAGGAGCTCGGTTACGGCATGAATCACATTGAGCACATGGAGATGCGGGTAAATCTCGCTGGAGAGCAGCCGTAGCAGTGTCTCAAGAATCATGTACGCAGCTCCCCCTAGTGACAGTCCAGCCTCCTCCAGGCTGACGTGGTCTTCTGCTTCCGCGACGCGCGGATAGTATAATCGGCGGTGGTCGAATCCAGTCATTGGTATCATCAACGCACTGGACGGCGCTTCCGCTGAGGACTGGAACGTGTGGTACATCGGATTTAGCGAGACCCCGCGCGCGTGACGCATCGCCGCGAGCCACGACTCGAGTGCCTTGAGTGTCGAGATATGCAGAGCTGTTGCTAGAACCGACGGCTTCCAGACAAAGGACGCTCTCGACGCCGGTTCGTCAAAGTAGTTCACGCCGAACGAGAGCTCTGGTGTCGTCGCGGCTGGCACGATGGGCTGGCGCACGAGCTCTAGCACGCGTAGTAGCATCGCGGGGCGCTGGAGAAACACTTCGGGCGGGAAATCGCGAAGCAAATCGCGGCGGAACGTATCGCACATCTCGACGATCTCGGGGACGCTCGAGCGCAGGCGCCACTTGACTTCTACCTCAAAAAGGAACTGCTCGTCCACGGCGGCGAGCGCCACGCGCGGGAAGCGCCAGCCGTGGCTCGCGAGCGGGCCCAGTGGCGCGGTCTGTTTGTCGGCGGCGACCAGTGCCGACGCCGTCGTCGTTCGTGGAACGAACGTGGCAGCGGCGTTTCCATTTAAGCTCGCGAACGAGGACGCGAGAGATGGCGGAGCGGACGGCAGAGCTGCGCCCCCATGTCGCCCGTCGGTTGTCGCCATCGTAGGCGGTGGCGGCGGCGCCGGCTCCTCGTGGACAGCCGAACTCGTCGCCAAGAGGCGATGCAGCAGCTACTCCACATCATCGTTCCCCACCGCAGTTAGCTCTGACGCTATCCAACACACACCACCCACGGGTACGCACCGCTTCATAAATCGTCTGCGAATCGGTCGACGCGTGGCCGTGGACCAGTCCGCCGCGTTGGAAGGCTATGGCCGCGCCGTGGCGGCGGAGCGCGGCGGCGCACGCGCGCGCGGCCTGCTCGTCCGCGTCCAGCAGCACGAGCTGGAGCACCTGCAGCGCCGTCGGCTCGAGCTTGCTCTCGGCCAGACTCGCTACGAGCGCCTTCATGAGCGCGTCGACTGTGGCGCGTGGCTCGGCGGCCACGTCCACGAGCCGCTCGCGGAGCTTAAAGAGCAGGTTGGCGAGCGCGCGCGCGCGGATCCGCACGAGCGGATGCTGCAGCTTGAGCGCGAGCGCCGCGAGCCCGTGGGCGACCGGCGCGTCCACATCCACGGCACCGACGCGCGTGGCCGTTGCCGTGGTTGCCATGGCCAAGCTCGTTGGATTTGCGCGCCAACGATGCCTCGTTTTCGAAAAAAAAATAAAACAACGACACCCAAAACACAATCACGACACAGTTGTAAACGCAAAAAACGCAAAAACAAGGTCGATAAGGGGTAGGGATGGATCGAATCCGAAAGCGTGGAGGTGGGGCGGACGAGCGGACGGCCGTCCACTTACTTTGGTGGACGGCGGCCGCGTCACATCCATGCGGGGCGTACCTCGTTTTGGGTGGGCGTTTGGTGGCCGTTGGGCCAGTCCCTTACGTGTACTGTACTGTACATGAGCATTTTCTGCAAGTGCCTCCAATGTGGCGGGTGGAGCGGCTGGATCCAGACATCCGGGTCGCGCAGTGTCTGCGCCTGCGATCGGTGGCCGCCTTGACGTGATTGACCCGCTTCCAGAATCATGCACAACAAAACATGAGAACCCTCCGCGCAGAGGCGGCGAAAAATTTGTGCGACACGGCTTTTTGGGCTCCCATGACCAAAGCGACATAACCAGTTCGAGGCGAACCCTGCGGTCAGGAGTAGGGGTAGGGCTCGACAATGTGACCATCGCAGTCATTTTCCCCCGTATAGCGACATCAGCGTATACGATTTCATAGAATTATGACATAAGACTCCCTTGGTTTTGCGTGGTCTGCGTCGTCCAACGGCGTCCGCTTCGTTTGGCGTCCGTCCGCCCAGCCCCACCCACTCGAGTTCCCCTCACAACACCAAGCGCTTCGTCTGTTTGTTGCTCTCTCTCTCTCTCCCTTCCCTTCTTTCCTTCCTTCCTCACTCGCATCCAAAAGCACCCGACGTCGGCAAGCGAGAGGGGCATTCCTCCATTGTCCCCGGTCGCCCGAGTCGCTCCCCCCGCCCCGTCACCATGGACGCCCCGCGACCCTACGCCCCGCCGCCGTCGCCGCACTGTAGTGTGCGTGTCATCGACCTGGATGATGCGTCCTCGCGGGTCATCTCGTGGGACCCGAACGTGCCGGACCAGGCCTTCGAGAGCCTCATCGACGCCAAGCTGCGCCACGAATTCGGCGTCACGGACGAGGCCTGGGTCGACCTCTTCGACATGGCCAACGCCTGCCCCGTGCACATCAGCAAGAGCGTGCTCTCCAGCATCCAGCACGCGCTGTGTCTGTGTCTCTCGCCCAAGACGGCCGAGGCGCTCGCGCCCATGAAGAAGAGCGAGGTGTTTGAGGTCGTGTTCCACGAGCGCGCGCTCGGACTCACGATCCGCGAGCACAACGAGAGCGTCATGGTCAACGAGCTCAAGCGGCGGCCCGACGGGCTCCCGGGCGCGGCCGAGGCGAGCGGCAAGATCTTCCCGGGCGACGTCATCTACAAAGTCCAGGGATCGCGCACCGTCGGGCGCAGCTACGAGTCGATCGTGCACATGCTGCAGACCCCGTCGCGGCCGCTCGCGATCCAGTTCTTCCGGCCATTCCCGCGCGACGGGCTCCACGCCGTCGAGTTCCGCGGCCCGAGCCTCAACATGACCATCACGACCGACGACTTCAACGTCATCGTCAAGGACCTGCCGATGCCGCACCACAACATCATTGGCTACGCCGAGTCCCACGGCGTGCGCATCGGCGACATCATCCACGCTGTCGACGGCGAGATCATCCGCGGGCTCGAGTACAACCGCGCCGTGAGCCTGCTCAGCCGCCCGCACCGCCCCATGGTCGTCGTGTTTGCGCGCTCCAAGTTCACGCCGCCCACGCCCACGCGGTCCACGGCCGTGTTGTCCACGGGCCGCTTTTCGTTTGCGTCCTCGTCCATGCCGTCGCCGCGGTCGCGCGGCTCGACTGCCGACTCGATGCGGCGCCCGTCTGCGTGCAGCGCCGTGAGCATGGGGCTCACCAACGACAGCATGCCGGTCGAGGAGATGCTCGAATACTGCGAAGGGCTCGGCTCCATGAACATTTTGACGCCTGAGGAGATCGACATTGTGTGCAAGATGGTGCTCGCGATGCGCCCCGATTTGTGCAGCGCCGTCAAGCGGAAAAACCAGAACGCCATCGTCGCGATCGTGCGATCACCGATGATGCGCATGTGGGACCACTTGCTCAAAACCCACGAGAGCATCCTGCTCGCCGGCCCCGTGTCGGTCAAGCGCAAGAAGCGCTACCACTTGCTGCTCACGGACCACGAGCGGCTGCTGTTCGTCAACAAGGACACTAATTTATTGGAAGACGAGATCATGTGCTCTCAGATCGTGACCATCAGCTCCCGAAGTAAGCACGGGGAGATTGTGCTCTCGACGCTGAACGCGAAATCTGACATCGTGATCCAGGACAACTTTATCGGCCCCGTGATCTGGGTCAAGGCAGTGCTGCCGTTCACGTGCACCCAGGGCTACCTCAAGGTGGACAGCAGCCGCCGCTTCATTGGCTCCAAAAAACGATACTTCGTGCTCCAGGGCAACAAGCTCACGTGCTTCAAGAAGGAACAGCTCGTCCACCAGGTCGGCGGCGCCAGCAGCTCGATGGTGCTTACTGACGCAACGGTCGAGCTCACCGACGCGCACCATTTTTCCTTCAGCATTTCGACCCCTGAACTTGTAAAACTTGGCAAGAAGCTCAAGCTCACGGCACCTTCCCAGCGTGAGTACAACAAGTGGGTCTCGGCGTTCAACGGTATGCGTAGCAACGTCGCCTCCAGTGCGTAAATTCATGGAGCTCGAAGGGAGGCAAAGAGATGCTCGGGCGCGGAGAGAAAGGGGGCAACGGATGGGGGGCAACGCCGCGGTGTGTGCAAATTGTGAGGTGAACCTTTCGGCACGGCCTGATTGCGTGTATCTCCGAGTCCTCTCCAACCTCGAGTCTTCTCCTGCGCGTCTCCTCCCCCCGTCACGAAACCTCGTGTGTCTACCCGTTCTTTATTATCTGTCGTCCGTGGAATCTACACAACCAAGCCACCCCCTGAGAAACTATCATAACAAAACAAATGACTTATTATCCACCACTGGTAGCAATCATATCTCTACTTCGTGTTGATGAGTTCAAAACTGTCCAAAGTCTCCCGCAGCGAGGCACCCACACGACTACAGACATCGCCACCGACCTGGAAGCGCCACGCGCGATAGAACTCGACTTTCTTCTGCACGGCTCGTAGCGTGCGTACGGCCGAACGGTCCTGTTTTCTTCTCGCGCTCTTGGTGCGAGTATGCGAGGCCTCGTCGGTGAGACGAGTGCGGGTGATCTCGTCGGCCGCGTCGCCCAACATGGTGGCCAGATCCGTGAGCGCGTCGACTGCGAACAGGTCGACCGCGACCATCTGCGCGGCGTCGTCGAGTACGAGCCGGTTGGTAGCTGCCTGCTGCGAGCCGTCCATGTCACGCAGCTCGAGACACTGGGTCACGACCTCCTCGAGCGTCGCGAACCGTGCGTCTTCGCGGAGCACCGAGCTGCCGTGGAGCACAGTGAGCGCCGCGTCCTCGGGGTCCTGCTTCCAATCGCCGTTGAATGTGCGCAGCGCCAGCGCGTACGCGAAGAGCAGCTCGACGAGGTGGAATGGCAGCGACGGCGACACGGATGTGCCGCGCACAATTGCCACCAAAGCCGCTGGCAGCCCATGCTCGATATCGCGCGTGAAAATCGCAGCGGGGAACCGCGCGGCTTGGATCGCTGCCACGTCCTCGGTTTGGTCTTCTTCTCGTTCGTCGTCGCTGTCCGCGAGTGACTCGGCGTCCCCATCGACGACTTCAATGATCAGCTTGCGTCGCCTGGCCGACGTCTCCTTCTCGTACAGTTTGGTGTCCATGCGCCACCAGGGTTCCCACGGCACGACGAACTTGCTCATCCGGCCAAGCGCGACGTCGGCGAGAAACGTGGCGCGTTCGCTCTCTGTGAGGCTCTCGAGCGACAACTCGTCGTCGCCCAACTGCGCGAGCTGCGCGAGCCGCTCGGCGCTCAGCGCCACATCGTCGTCTGGGTCCCCATGGTGGACTGCGGCCGTGTCCAGACCCCCTGGGTGCTCAAACGCGCGCTCGGTCTCGTCGTGGAACTGCTTGACGCGAGCGAGGAGCTGCTCTGTGGCGCGCCGGCGCTCCAGCGCCGGGTCCACCGCGGCCGTCGCGCGCTCGCTGAACGCCATCTCCTCGCTCACGTGCGCCTGGTAAAACTGCTCGGTACAGGCCTCGCCGTGCGTGCGGTAGCAGCCCACGCTGCAGTACGGGAGATTGCAGCGCGGGCACGTGTAGCGCGCCTCGTTCGCCGTACACACGCGGCACACGCGGCCTGACGCAACGGCGCGCAGTGGTGAAACGCCAACGCGGTCATCTGTTACTTCATGCACGCGGATGCCCGACGACGCGGCCGCGCGCGGCGCGGTCTCGCGCACGTTCGTGCGTAGGCGACCCAGACGGATCGGGACCTTTTCCATTTGAGCGGTTGTTTTTTGGAAATGGAGGAACAATTTTGATGACCAACGCATTTTAGCCAATCATAACCACAACATCTCAGTATTTGAACCAATCATGTGCATTTCCGCGAAGCGACGCGCTGTTTTGGGAGGTCAAAGATCCGCCGTCACCAAAATGGACGGAAGGTGTTGTACCAGACCGTGAGCCAGCGCTTCTTGGCATCGAGCACGACAAAGCACGTGGAGAACCGCGACGACGAGTCAAAAACCGCGTCGCCCTCGACTCGGTAAACGCGCGACGTGATGTCGATCGCGCTGCGGTCGGCCGCGTTATTCTGGACCGCGACGAGCGCCTTGTAGAACCGCTTGGTCAAGTCGGTGTAGGGCGCGAGCCACTCGTCCGACTGGCACATCGAGCCGCCGACTACGAGCGCACGGAACAAGTGGAAGATGAACTCGAGTTGGTCTTGCTCAGAGAAAACGCCGTCGTGCTCCCTGTCCGGGTTGATGAGTGACTCCTTGACCAGATCGCTCGCAGTCGCGCCGTCGAAGACGTCGTCCAGGCAGCGCCGCAACGCACCACTCTCCGCCACGAGCTTGGCGTCGACAAGTTTGTCAAAGAACGCGAGTGACGTGACTGTCGCGCGCAGTGGTTCAATGTGGAGCGAGGCCTTGCTACTGCTTCTGCTCGCGGGCATGGATAGCCGGGTATGGACCGCTTCGTCCTGAAAGAGCTCCCGGATGAGCTCTTCGTCGGTCTCCGGTGAGAGCCTGCGCTGCACCCGGAATCGCTCAATCCGTAGCGAGGTGTTAAGGTTCCTTCACACCGCAAAAACCAGGCTTAGCTGTCAATTTCTTTCTAGCATGGAGAAAGAACAGACCAGAGCGATTCACAAACCATTGAAGTAGCTTTTGCCTCACATCTGTGGATTGCAGCAGCGGAAAGCCGCCGTTGATGTGTTCAAACGTGCTGCGGGGCTTTCCATTCCCGTCACCTGCCAATGCCGTTGGCAAGACAGTCTCGACCTGATTGTCTGTGCGCATTTGTTTTGGAGCAATCAAGTTCTCGAATGCCAGGAAACGATGTCCGGAGAGATCGCTCGACCATGAAAGGGCGCAAAGGCAAAATGTGCTTTTTCCAAAACGAGCGAATTTCTATTTTCCTCAGTTTCTAATAAGCTTCCCAAACGAATACCAAGTCTTTGGGGTGCAACTGGTCGCTTTTTGCTCGGGTCTCTTCACTCTGGATGGCAGCGACCACGGTCACGTGGCCGGCCACCTTCATCTTCAGGTTGTTGTCACACACGTCATCGCTTACTTTGCAAACGTCTTACTCCGCACCGAGAAGACCAACACGAGCGGAAAGCCATCGTAGTAGAGCCGCATCGAGTTGTTGTATAGCGGGACGCGGAACTTGACCTCCCCACCTTCGTCCTGGCGCGCAATACGTTTCAGCGAGAGCGTGCAGTGACCAGTGATCGTCTCATGCTTAACCCACACGAGCATGTGAAGATTCTCGAGCTGGCGAGTGTGCTGTACGACTGCGTTCAGCGACATGTTCAGGCCGTTTGTGCCTTGGCACCGCTCGCCGATGACGTCACACTGTTTGATATCCTCACCGATTAGTGGGGCCACGACACGCGTGCGCTTCGGCACGACCACGTTGTCATTCCAGAAGAGCTGCATATTGAAGACCCGCAGCACTGTAGACACCGGCCGGCTCGACACGTTTGCAGCAATACGACGCACGACATTCGGGTTGTCGAAGTAGCTTCCACCCACTTGTGAGCGCGACTGCGAGAGTGTCGAATCACGCAGCGACACGCTGGACATCGACCGCGAGTTGCGCCGTGCCTGCCGAGGCGAGACGTTGTTGAGAGCGTCAGACTGCATGGGGAAGCTGAGTGTGAATGTCGCGAACACTGGGCTGTGGTCGCTCACGTCCATGCCGTCACCTTCGTTGACTGAGCGGTAGTTATCGATCCATGTGGGCTGCTCTTCGAAGGGGCTAAGCACCTTCTCGGGCATCAACTTGGAATCACCGACCAGCAACGAATGGATAAGAATGCGATCGCACCAGCCAGGTACACGCTTCTTCACTTTGCCGCCTTTGTAAAAAGGCTCCTTGTAGAGCACTCGGTATACCAGCCGCGACCACGACGGTGAGCGGTAGTTGACACGTCCACGCTTAGGAAACTTCTTGTACGTAGGGTAAAAATCGGGAAATTTGTTGGGCTCGGTGAATCCATCGAAGACGCCGCCGTTGCGACGATCGTTGAGGAGGCCATCAAACTTGTCGTGAAGTTCAGCGTTGCGTCCTTCTTCGAGCATGTGCAGAACAATGTCGGGGTCCAGGTGCACAATTCGATAGTTCATGTCACCCATCCATACAACGTGGTGGAACTGCTCCGTAAGGTCAAAGCTTGGGTGGCCCATGACCTTGCCCAGGTTGGCGTTGAGGTTGCGGATCTGCTCGCGGCGGTAACCGTCATTGCGCGCGTCCAAGTGACAGTTGACAAACACGATCGACGTCTGGTTCACCATGAGCGCCGCAGCCACGCCGCCCTTCGAGCCACTCGTCAGGTTAAACTTGTGGACGCCTGCTCGCAACAGCTTGATCTTATCCTGGATGGGTGCCGCGTAGAAGATCGCAAGACCCGTAAACTTGGTACCAACAAATGCGCCGTCGCCGCGTCCACGGACGGCATCGATGGTTGCTTCGCCGGGGTGGTTCTTGTTCGCAACGAGCGAGTCGCTATTCTTGAGCTCCAACCGGTAGTACCGTGTGCCAGTCTCGTTGCGATTAAGGTACGCCGCTACGGCGTGGTAGGCGTTCTCCGAGACACCTTCCTGGAGACCGAGAACGTAGAGTTGGTATCCGTGAGGCACAAACTGTTGGAGCATACCAGCGGAGGCCTGCTCATCGATAATGCCGTTCTTGTCCACAAACGGATCCGCCGCACCCATATTCCACGAGCCGACCCAAATGCGTACGTCGCTGCTCGTCGGTCTTTTCGTAACAGCAAGTGTCGTCGACTTGTTGGGCAGACGGAACGAGCCGCCGACACCACGCAGGCTTGCCTCAAAGTATGATCGAGGCGAGGTGACCTCGACATGTTCCTCTTCGTCGGTGTCGTCCGCGTCCACGTCGTCGCCGTCGTCTGTGAGCTCGTCGATGTCGAGCTCCATTCGGTCTTTCCGATGAGACTGAGGGGGTGTGGCGCGCATCACATTCGGACCGCGGAATGACTTGGCGATGGCGAGCTGCTGTCGATGGATCGTCGCAATCTCTTCTCCAGCCGGCTCCATGCTGGGACGTTGAAAGGATTCGCTTTTGCGCGTCGACGGCGCGCGCATCATCGCCGCCGCATCAAGAGTGGCCTTGGCGGTGCTCTTCGTGTTGGTGCTGTGCGCCTTCTGAAACAGCGAGAGTGGGCGCTGCGGTGGCGCCTGCGCTCCTTGTAGCGGTTTCTCAATCGCAAGCGCGCGCGACTCCATGTCCGCGAGGTTGTTGCAGCTAAAGCTGCTCTTCACGCCGCCCTGCTCGTTCCAGTAGCCAGACTTGTACTTGTGCAGCGGCTGCGCGGCGACCGAGCTGGAGCTCGCGCCGAGTCGCTTCGATCGCGACCGGTGGGACGCTGCCACAGCCTCGGCGACCGTGCGGCCTGTATATCCGAAGCCACTTGCGACGCTTTGAGACTTCCGCATGCGCGTGCGGATGTGTTCGCGGTCGCCGTTGGCCGTGTCGCCGTTCTCGTGGTCGCTCAGCGACGCCGTGCCGGACGCGAGCGAGTCCAGGTAGTCGCCACCCGAAAGCGTGCGCGGCGGCATGGGCAGGGGCATTCTGCGCAGCTGCTGGTTCTCCTTTTCGAGTTCACGCACACGCATCGACAGTCGTTCGGCCTCTTCGCGCCACTCCGACACGCGCCGCGCCTTCAGCTGCATGTCCAAATCGTCCGACGCGCGCGCCGGCGGCAGCGGCGGGCTGACGGCATCGCTGGTCGCTGCCGACGGGAAACTCGCGCGCGCAGGCTGCGACGGGGACACGCTGTTAAACAGATCGCGCCCAACGGATCCCGGCGTGGTCGCGCCCTTGGGCGCGGGCGACGCGCCGGGCGACGGCGTCGCGTTCATCGCCGACACGATCGTGACGGCCGTGCGGATCGATACGGGCGGCGTTGTCGGCGGCGCGGTCGTGCGCTGCGGCGAGCGCGCCGGCGACACGAGCTTCTTGATCTCGAGCGTCTTGCCGGACGCGCGCGGCGGCGTCGCCGGCGCCGAGGTCGGCGGGGTCACGGTCACGTAGTCGGGCAGCGCTGCGGGCGAGCTCGCGTCCTCGATCTGCGTGAACGCGCGGCCGCGCACAGTCGGGACGAGCGGCCGCGGCGAGGGCGTGGCCATGGGCGCGACCGCAACGAGGGGAAGGACACCGAGGGAGGAGGGGCACGAAGAGTCTTCCTCTTCTTCTTCTTCTTCTTCTTCTTGAGGCGCGGGGGGACGTCCGTCCGATGGCGATGACGTCGTCCAGAAGGGGCAGCGGAGGAGGGGAGGCGGAGCAGAGGGGAGTAAAGAAAGAAACGCCTTCGCTTTCCTCGGTTCGCACGAGCGTATGATATGCGTTCTGTCGCGTTGAGAAAGAGAAAGAGAGAGAGAGAGAACGGAGCGAGAACTTGAATGGGTTCCCCGAGTGGACGGTGGGTACACTCAGGGTACAGTAAGAGAGTAACCTCAAGGTCTGGGGGGGGGGGGGGGGG